>APFE030802071.1:147652-180394 GCA_000404065.3 Pinus taeda
ATCCAAGAATTGTTCATTTATGTAATGTAAAGGAGGTTGCCCCCTCGAGGAGGCTGAATTCTAAGGCGTTGATCTATATTTTCTATCTTTTCTTGAGTTGGTTTCATAACACACACTACAGTCAGGTTGCTGGGCATTTCGGGGTTGAGAAAATGGTGGTTGTGCTGCAGAAGTATTTCTATTGGCTGAATCTTTGATAGGATGTCAGGAAGTACATCAGATCATGCACTGCCTGTGTCATTGCCAAACCGACCATCAAGAAGTAAGGCCTCTATACCCTGCTGCCTACCCCTAGTCAACCCTGGCAATCCATCTCCATGGATTACATGTTAGGCCTTCCTTCCACTAAGCATGGAAATGACTGCATTTTTGTGGTCATCGACAGGTTCTCGAAGATGGCCATTATGGTGGCCTCTAAGAAGAATATCACAGTAAAAGCCACTGCTAAAATCTTCTTTCAAAAAGTGTGGGTACACTTTGGGATCCCATAGTCTATCATCTTAGATCAGGATAGCAGGTTCCTCAGTAAGTTTTGGTCCAGTCTCTGGTCGATGCTGGACACCAAACCCTAAGTCCACGGCCTTCCGTCCTCAAACTAATGGCCAAACAAAGGTTGTCAACAGGATGATCATACACATTCTTCTCATGTACAACTCAAAGCATCCATGCACATGGGATGAGAGCCTCCCCTATGTTTAGCACAACTACAACTAGGCTCTCCACAACTCGATTGGCCATAGCCCTTTTCAGGTGGGCTTAGGATTCCAACCACTATGTCCCATTGATGTGGCCATGCCATTTGTAGCTACTCACGTAGATTCGACTCATGTCCAGTCTAAAACATATAAGGTAGATAGCTTCATTGATCACATCCAACATATTCGCCAGTAGGTCCATGACATTTTGGAGAAATCAAATTCCAAGTACAAGCAGCGACATGATCAACATCGGATGCCACACAAGTTTCAGGTGGGCGACAAAGTCTGGTTGCATTTGTAAAAGGAGTGCCTTACCGGAGCCTAAAGGAATCTCAGACCACTCTGATATGGTCCTTACATCATTATGAAGGCTATGGGAGACAATGCATTTGAGCTCAACATTCCCCCATTCCTTGGCTTGCACCCAGTGTTCAATGTGGACCACCTTCAACCATACTTTCCACCATTACTAGACACATCTGAGATTGCAGAACAGCTCACACCCACAGAGTTAAATCTAGATTGCATGGAAGAAGCTACAATTGATCAGATCATGGACACACAAATCAAGCACACTCACCAACAGAATACCCAACTGTATCGAGTAGTCAAAGCAGGCCAACTCCTTCACTAGGGCAAGTGGCTCACCAAGGACCAAGTTCAACAGAAGTTTCCTCATCTCATGGAGGAACTCAACGCAATGGGGACCATTGCTTCCTAAGGGGGGAAGAATGATCCCGGTGGATATTAGTGGTCATCCAAAAATTCCACTTGGACCCGCACCATTGCTTCTTTCAGTTTTTCAGTTTCCTTAATTGTAGCATAGTTTACTATTTTTAGCAGTTTTTTCGGGTCCTAAACTTCTGGAGCCATTTTGAGGCCCTAAACGACGTTTTTTTGGAAATCTACCGCCAACGATTTTTTGTCTCAAATCATCTTTTCTGTTGTAGTCCTCAGAGAGATCCTTCCAATGGGTTATCATGTGCATCAAACGAAGATAATATGACCATGTCGCAACCCCAAGACGTTGGCTGTTCAACTGACCCCAACGGGGCCCATAAACTCTTGGTGTTACATCTCCTCGAGTTAGGGTTTTGGTTGATTAGGGTTTTCTCTTATTGTTCAATAATAGAAAGGCCCTTGAGCCTCATTGTAAGGTAGTTCAGAGGCATGTAGCCACCACATCTCTTCTCAGAGATAAGCTACCATCGCCCTAGCTGGTTTATTTCCATTTCTATTTGTAAGCATATTTCAGTATTTTACATTAATGAAATGAAGTATTATTTCCACTGCATCTCTGTGTTTATGGTTATCTCTATAATTTGTTGCATTCCTGTTTAAATCCAGATCACTAAATAGTTAGCTATGTCATCAAACCATGGAGATTTTTTTGACACAGCAAAAAGATGTTCGTGAGGAAAATCATCATCAACGGGAATTGCTTCACCATGATTATTTAATCTTGAAAGATAATTTGCAACTACATTGGACTTCCCTGGTCTATCAATAATGGTAATATTAAATTCCTGTAATAATAGCAACCACCTAGTCACCTATCGCTAGTTAATGGTTTATTCATCAAATACCTTATAGTGGAATGGTCAGTATGTACAAAAACTTCATATCCTGTAATATAATGTCTGAATTTATTAATGGAAAAAATCACAGCTAAAAACACTTTCTCAGTTCAACGGGTGACAAGTTTTTAGTAATGAAATAAATAGCATAAGATTGTTTGTCTTCTTCCTATCCTAAAGTTTTGCCTATAGTAGTATCTGAGGCATCAGAGGAAATATGAAATGGTAGGGACTTGTTTGGTCCTCTTAATATTGGTGCTTGAACTAATTTTTCCTTCAATGTCTCAAAGGATCGTTGGCAAGCTACAGACCAAGAAAACTCATTATCTTTAGCCAAAAGTTAGAAAACGGGGGTATCTATCCTTGAGAAATTCTCAATGAATCTCCTATAGTAGTCTGCATGTCCTAGAAAGCCTCTCACTTCACTTTGAGTTTTGGGTATAGGAAGACTTGAAATGACTTCTATTTTTGTAGGGTCAACCTACATATCTTTGTCGGAAATAAGATGGCCAAGAACCACTCCCACCTTGCACATCAATCTGCATTTCTTGTCATTCAAGGCGATATGAGCTTCTTGGCAGCGAAGAAGCACTTTTTCTAGATTCTTGAGGGCTTCCTAAAATGAATCACCAAAAACAGAGAAATCATCCTTATAGATTTCTACACATTCAAGGTCAACAAATATAGAAGACTTCCCTTTGAAAGGTAGTCGGAGCATTTCATAGCCCAAAGGGAAGCACTCGATAAGAAAATGTCCCACATTGACATGTAAAAGTGGTTTTGTCTTGATCCTCGAGTGCTATTTGTATCTGGTTATATCCACTAAAGCCATCTAGAAAAGGAAAGTACTTCTTACCAGCAAGGGTATCGAGTACCTGATCGATAAAAGGAAGGGGGAAGTAATCTTTGAGAGTGGATTTATTCAATTCTCTGTAGTCAAAACAAATGTGCCATCTCCCATCTCTCTTTGGGACTAATACTAATGGAGAGACCCACTGGCTGTCAAAAATGGGATAGATAAAATCAACATATAAGAGTTTTTGCAATTCTTCTTTTACAATGTCTCTTAGAGCTAGGTTCATTCGCCTTTGGGGTTGTTGGACAAGTCGAGCTCCATCCTAAATATATATATGGTGTGTACAAGTTTCAGGAGGGCTGCCTTTCATATCTTCATAACCCCATACAAAGGCATCAATATGGTATTGCAACAAATTCACAAGTTGCTCTCTCTTAGAAGGATCCAAGTCTGAACTAATATACAACGATTTACTTGGATTGATCTCAATAAGAGTAGTACTAGGCTTAAGACTACATAAGGTTGTCGGTAGAGATGGTGATGGTGGGGGTAGAGAATCACATCCTTCCTGAAAATATAGACTAAAATTCTGACTCAATGACTCGAAATTAGGCATGTTGTCTAGATTGTTTAAGAAGTATTGAATCTCTCCCTCCTATGAGGACTCAACATTCTGATCTATCAAGGAAACAGGTTGAGTCTCCTCATCACTACTATAGTCAAACCATAAAGTGTCTCGGAGCTCCTGAATAGGTCTAGTAGGTGGATATAGGGTGACATTCTTTCTCGAATCTCCATGGGAAATTTACATATCACCAGAATGACATCCGATATAAGCATCGGCCATAGCAAGCCATGATAACCCCAAGATCAAGGGATTCCCTCCCACAGGATTCTTTGGCTGAAGCACAATGAAATCTATGGGATATTCCCAATAATCTAGGGAAATGACCACATCATCCAATACTCCTTCCATCTTGATTTTAGATTTATCTGCCAGTTCAAGCACAGTGGGAGTAGGACAAATATGGACCAATTCAAGTTGAGCCATGGTTTGCTTGGTCATAACATTACTGGATTCCCCTAGGTCTATAAGTACATTGGAGACAAGAACATCACCTATATGAACAAAGACAACAGGGTTTCCAGGGTCAGTATGTTTTTCCATGTGCATACATCCCGTCATCAACTCTGTTGCTCTACCAACAAATTGAATTGTTTGGGGTTCCAATCTTCTCCTTCCTAGCTTCTTAAGACAAAGTTCCCTAATGATTTTTGTACAGATGGGGATCTCTTTAATAGATTTGAGAAAAGGTACCTTGATGAAAAGGCTTCTAAGCTCAAAAGCCAGGCTAGACTCAAGAATGGGGTCTTTCTTCTCCACAACTAACCTCTCTGGATAGGGAGGTCAGTTGGAAGAAGATGACAAGGGATCAAAATCTACAAGGATAGGCTAAATGGTGTCATCTTTTTCAAAATGATCAAGATTTTCTTCCTCTACTCTCTCATTGATAATCACCATAGGTTTCTTTTGATTTTTTGAGGTTACCACTTTCTGTAATCTCAATTGGAAAGAATCCAACTGGCATAATCTGAAATCTGGATGAAGAAAGCGGGATCATAGAATGGATCATTTGTACTGCTTTATTATTGGGGTTTGGTAAAGGTTCAGTAGGCAGCTGAGAAGGTCAAAACGATGGAGGTAACGGTAATGGTGGCATAGGTTGACTCAACTGAGGTAATGATATTTGAGGCATTGGGTAACGTGAATATGTAGGAGGGTATGATTGCATAGGTGCATGATAGGAATTATGTGAATGATGTGAATGGTTTGGCCCTCTCCATCCTTTTTGCCAATATTGGGAGCCTGGTTGTCCGTATTGATATTGATTCCCATGTTTCCAATGCTAAGAGTGACCAGTGTTAGGATAGGAATATGAGTGTGCATTATAAGCAAAAAAATGTGGTGGAGGTTTAGGAAACATACCTACACTTTCCTAAGCCAATTCCTTCTTGCTCCCATAGCATGCAATGATTCGGCTTCAGGTTGTCCCCCCTCCAATACATCTTTCAGCCCAGGTATAAAGGGACATTTAGCCATAGCATGGTTATCTGCAAAAATTGCACATTTATTAGTTTCTTTAATATCTAGAGAACATTCCCTTAAAGGATTCTTTCTTCTACATTTAGGACATAAAATAGACAGTATGTCTTGCTCTTCTACAAGTTTCTGATGAAACTTCAAAGAGTATTTGTTTACTAATAGTATTCATTATTTCAATTTTCATATTGTCCATTTTGTTTTATAATCCAATAATCATAGCATCAGTATATTTGGTTTTCTAATTTTATTCTGAATTCCTTTACCGTATCTATATTGATTCCTCAAGAACTTCCTGCACAAGTCACAAATCTGATCAAAAGTCTTTTGAGCAATATCCCCTTGTCGTAATAGATTTAAATTATTTCTAGCATCATTAGTGAGCCCTTGCAAGAACAAGGTTCTAATGGTACTTAGATCAAATTTGTGCTTTGACCTTTGAAGGATATACAGGAACCTCTCCAAGTAGTCCTCTAAAGTCTCGTCATCATTTTGCACAATAGTAAAGATTTCATCTTGAATATCTATAGTTTTACAATATTCTTGATATTTTGACAAGAACACTCTTTTCATTTTCTCCCAAGAAGATATAGTGTTTCCTCCTAGTCCCATGAACCAACGGAGTGTTGTGTTCTTGATGGTTGCAGGAAACAACTTAACTTCTGGGAATTAGATGAATAATCCTAACTCCTACACAAGATATCAAACTCAAATAAGAAAGAGTTTGGGTCTTCATGTACCTTACCATAAAAATGAGGAAGAGTTGATGGTGAAATGCTTTTCATTTGTACTTGTGTATCAGGATCCACAATTGGGAATCCGAAAGTGGACTGTTCCTCATTTACCTAATTTTCACCACTTCCTTTTGTATGGTCTTCCATATCTTCCATTGTTGTTCTTCCACCCAAACTGCTCTTAATAGGCTGAGAAGGCTGAATATGGATTCCAACATTCTCCTTCTTCCCCTTTATGGGTTGTGTCACACCTGAACCACTACTACCAGGGCCTAGGTGGAATGTTCCTGCGTGATGAGTCTAAGTTTGTTTGGACCCTCTACCTACAAAAGAAGGCCCAATGTGATTTTTGGTTTCAGATTTGTTAGTATTTCTTTGGCCCCTAGTGGGCTTCGGACCCCTATCTCTTTTAGACATTCATTTCAAAAAGTGACAAAGCAAACTTCAAATAAAAACTGCAAGTTTCAAAAAATAAAATCGGAACCTATAAATTCCTTCAAACAATAGAAGCACACTATAGGAAAAGATAATAGTAGACTTATCCCTATTTCAAAAAATGGAAAATTCTTACCAATTCAAATTGCCTCCTTGGCAATGACAACAAAATGTTGGGTGCAGGAATTGCACTTGAGCAAACTCCTCAACACTTAATTGTCAACCCGAGGATTTTGTAAACTTAGAGATGAAGCACAGGCAATGCCAGAAATGTTATGAACTTTTCCTACCTATAATCCTACTTCTTAAAGGAAATGCTTTGGCAAATTAGGCAGAAAACAATTGAAAATGCAATTAACACCAAGGTAACTCTAGTGCTGGAATGTAAAAGACAATTTGCATGTAAATCAAGTAAAAAAATTCCACACAACGGAAACAATCTTAAATTCTGAAATGAAATGCTATGTTCATCTCTATATGGATGGTCAATAGTCTGAAAAGTGGGCCTTTGCAGAATTTTGTCTTCCTTCTGATCTTCCTTCCACACAAACAACTTGTCCTTGCATTGTTACAATATGCTCGTACTAGTACAGGTACAATATCTCTGTGAAAAAGTATATGTGACCTCCTTTACTAAAGACTTATGTCTTAGTGAAGGTGCTCTAAGCCCTTACTAAGCCTAAGGGCTTAGAGCACTCTGTTTCTGTGACAAGAGACCAGCTCTTGCACCAATGCAAAGTTTCCTTCACCTAGTTTCCAAGTTACTCTTGAAAAAACTGAAAGATGTGCTAAAAAAGAATTGCAACTTTAAATGAAATTCTGAAGTAAATTATCTGTGAAAAAGGAAATGCCTCAATTCATTAAACCTTGCAATGGAAATAAACTTCATGAAATAAAGCACTTTAAAATAATCAAACAATAGCCTAAATATTTTGCATGTGTTAATCAAATTTTGGTACTTCACCCAAAATGCTTATATTCTTTGCAAGTATAATATCATAATATGATACAACTTCTTCCAGATCTTCTAAAGATGAACTTTTAATATTGAAGACAGTTACTCAATTAATGGTTCATTCACTTGCGAAATAACTAAAAATAATATGCAGGTAAGTGATTCACTATTTTTTATAATGAACGACTAGACCAAAGTGCAGGCAACAACATGCACTGGTGCAAGAAAGAGTTCCTTGCATGATCCAATTGAAAATGAATTAAAACAAGAATGAGAGTACAGGAAATGCGAGAAAGATACAACTACTCTCAAACCACGGATCCATTTCACACATTAGCTACAAAAGATATTTTAACTTGGAACTTAAAGATTAATGATTAAAACTATAACATCACACAACTGCAAAAGAAATAACCACACTGTCTTTCTGAATAGCGAAAGTGAAAGGGGTAAATGAGCTGGGTTGGCTGGGCCTTAGACAACTAGCTCATTCCCCTTCTAAGGAACGAAAGTTCTCAACACTTCAAATGGACATCAAGGATAAACTAAACATTGTGTATGGAAATCATGGTGGTTCTCTTGTATTACTCGATTTGGAAAATATACATTATAGAGCAGTCCAACCCCAGAGATGAGAAGATAACTAGATTGCATAAAACAAAATTACAATTGATGGTTCACTAGCTTCCTACCGATGATCTATATCATATATATCCTTTTGGCTCTAGGCCATTTACACTAATTACAGATGTTCCTTGTTCAGACCATGTGGTCGAACAGACTTAAAAAACTAAAATTACAAACTTGGCCAGCAGTTATAATACACATGAACTTCGCTTGGACGTAACCTAACTCTGGAGAATAATCCCTGAATGTGCACCACCTATTATCCTACTTCAATTCATCAACAGTTAGACTCGGAGTTGAGGATCAAGTCCTGTCCTTGTGGAAGATTTAGCTTCTCAGAAATCTTGGACAGTCTTCGTGGCAGTGCAGGAACCTACCTGCACTAGTCAACTCATTCATCATTAACACTAAGTTTAATGATTACTCTAAGAAATCAATATGAGTTACAGTAAGTATGTAAATAGGCATGAACTTTGTATAAAAAGATTAATAAAGCGCTGTAATAAATCTTAACATAAAATATGAGCATGTGCAGGAATGGGTAACTATCTTGTGCTAGTGCAGGAAAGAAGGGTCTTTTATTGAGATAAAACAAAGGTTGATATTGATGGAAATGGGGTAGAAAATAGGGAAATTTAGGAGACCAACAATTATTATGATTTATTGTTTTTTTCAATTGGTAAAATTTATTATAAAATAATGTCATTTTATTAATAAAGCTCATAGTGAAACATGTTTCTATATATAACATGAGTTATACAAATACTTAATTTCATAGATGCATTTGTTCCTTGCAAAGCCTCTGCACAGACACAACCACTTTCACAACTAGTTCCATATTCAGTAGCATTTAACAAATACTAATTTACAAATAACCATTGTAACTTTTATGACTTGCAACATAAGCTTTAATATGCGTTTCACAAAAGAAAAACTACCCACAATAAAATAAGTTTCTATGTTTAGTAGGACTTATTTAAAAACTTATTTTCTTTAAGAAAATAAATTGTATATGTCTATAAGAAAATCACTTACAGAAACTGATTTACAATTGACGATTGCAAAATGAAGATATGAAACCTTCTCACAATGCTTCAGAAAAGTAAATCTCATATTTCAATTTATATTTTTTATTTTTTATTATTATGATCATATGTTGTTGTGCAGGTGTTTCACAATAAGCAGCTTCCCTTACAGTATGGAAACTCTTATCCTAGTTTTGGTAGATTGAAAAATGTGTATAATGAAACACTGATGTGTGCCATTCTCACTTTTCTACATGCATTCATAAATAAATATTACTACAACAGAATAATAATTTTTTCTAGCCCAACAACCCTCAATAGTTATCAACATGGTGAATTATAATCAAATTCAAATGCTAGTGACAAACAAATGCACTAGATACAACTTCACATGTAAAACATAATCTAACAATTATTGAAATAACTGGTAGAAAGTTTGAGCCCCAAGGGTTACCTCAGTTGGTCAAAAACTGTGCCTCACCATCGAGAGGTCACAGGGTCGAATCCACCAGAAGCCCTTGGGGTCAGGTCTTGCAGTAGGCTGAGGGGCGATTTAGCCTAGCTATCGCCCAAGTTTTTTCCGTGGATGTAGCGATCACTCACTGACCAGGGTGCTCATGAACCACATGCAAAAAAAGCCCCAAGGGTTAGCTCAGTTGGTCAAAAACCGTGCCTCACCATCGGGAGGTCACAAGGTCGAATCCACCCGAAGCCCTTGGGGTCAGGTCTTGCAGTAGGCCGAGGGGCGATTTAGCCTAGAAATCGCCCAGATTTTTCCGTGGATGTAGCAATCACTCACTGACCAAGGTGCTCGTGAACCACATGCAAAAAAAAAAAAAAAATGGTAGAAAGTTTGAGTATTAGAATAGAGTAAAGAAAAATGCATTTTAATTATAATTCATTATAGAACACTAAATAATATATAAAAGTGCAAAGTAAATATCGAGGAGGCTGGAGCGGGAGGGGTAATAGTAAACCTCAAAGAAAAGACTGAAATAAAGTTTGCATGGGCACTAGGCACTACCACGAACAATCAAGTATAATCTCTCTCTCTTTGGCAAGGTTTGGATGTTAGCGTTGCTAATGGTATCAAAAACTTGATTATCATTGATGATTCTATGATGGTAATCCAAAAATGTTTGAAGCTCTCCGAGAATTAGGACCCCCTCAATGTTGAATCCTCTCCAATCATTACCAAGATAAATTATCTATTAAAAAGGTTTGAAAAGGTTAAAAGTTTCCTTGTGTTGCAGCCTAACAACCAGATGGCAGACGCATAAGACCACGTCGAGGTGGACTTAGAGCAAGGCTCCTTAAGCATCAATCACTCCGTTAAAATATGCCACATTCCCTAATTTGTATTAAATACTCCATGTTAGCATTGTACGGCTGGAGTACGGGTCTGCAGAACATCAAATTGGCAGTTATTAAGGTTATATCCCTGATGGTCCTTTGTAGTGTGTTGGGAGTTGGATTAGTTGGTAAGGAGTTCTGGAAAAATTGTGGCATTTGTAGATCAAAGGTCATGTGTTGTGGTAGGTGGGAAATGTGTCCTTGGTTATTTACGTGGTGTTTTAATATACTTTCATTCATGGGGTGGGTAGGCACCATCACAATTCACTCCGTACTAGTTTTGGCAGCGAGGGAGATGGAGGGTAGCTACTATGCCATGATGCATAATCTTTTTTCATTTATGAAGGACAAGACCAGAAGGAATGTCATAATTAACAAGCCCATTATTTTTAGTAGCTAGTTGTGAATGATAAATCAAAGGATTTTATCAATATAGGGTAGAATTTCCATGAAGATTTCTTCTGCAAGCAACGAAAGTGGTGGTAGAACAGGGTTGGGATGCTTCAAGAATATAGATGGCATGGTTGAAAATTCATACAAGCAATTTGTTAAGGAAATTATTAAAGAGATCAATGATAGCATGGCGATTTTGTACGCCCAACTGTTAGGACTCGGTAAAGACATAGAACTACTGCAAAAGACTATGGAGAGCCTATGCATAGATGTGATGAGTCTGCAACAAAAGGTGGAGAACATTGAAATTTTGTAGAGATTGCAATGATCAGGGTATTAAAGGAAGTTTTTAGATTTGGGGACAGTTTTGTCCCTAATGCTGAAGGTGTTGTGTATGTTACTGCTCTTTGGGACCCGTAACCTAGGGTGGGTCGTGCTGAAGAATTGGTTACAACAGTGGAAGAACCTTCGGGAGAAATTGGCCTTGGTAGCAATGGGTATATGTTTCTGTTAAAGATATATCTATGTTTTGTCCATCTATAGAATATGGATGGGTTTTTTGAAAATTTTATAGTATAGGCTATGTACAAAGCTCATATGTAAGTAATGTTGGTAGCAATAGGGTCCTTCCCCACTTTAAAACGATGAATATTTCTGAGAGATTTCTCTCAAAGATTGTATGGGACCTGGACCTTTTCCATTTTATCTAACGAAAATGATACATATTTATTATAAAAGGAAAAAAAAGTGCAAAGTAAATGCTGGTAAACAATGTTTCAATTACTATTTTTAGTATAACATTCAAGGACTTAGGTCCATACAATATCCCATGTCAAACGCTATCTCACTATTGTTTACATAATTAGAAAACATAGAAAAAAGTAATCATAAATAAAATCAGTTATGATCACAAAGCCATGATCTAGAAAATAGGCTCTGTTGCATAAATCACTTGTGAAAATGTCAATAGTTCAATTACAATGGTGTCCTAATGATAGCTGCAATTGCAATCCCATCAACTGCAATCTCCAAACATCATCTGCAAAATATAACAAGGAACTACTTTCAAGAATTAGAATATTCCATAACACATACATAAGATCTAAATAGTAAAATTATTTGAAGGAAAAAATAAGTTCTCTAATGCACTTAAACACTTACAACATGTAAAAGAAGAGTATGATATTCTTCATCTCTCAGCTATCTCTTGCAATCAAGCTTCCTACAATGAATTCCCTCACTTTAGCTTTGATGAATTCTTTCATCGGACCAACAACAATGTCTTGCTTGACACATTCATTAAATATCTCCTCCTCAATTTATTTTTCTTCTTATTGCAATACCAAAACAAAGGCAGAGTAATCTTCATTAACAATAGCAAAAGTAATTAGCCATTTGCTAATTTCCTTTACACTAAAATCAATTATATCTTTGAACTTTGTTGCCTCTAATTATTTCAACTTCTCCAAATCAACCATAACCTTCTCCTTTGAAATTAGTATAGATTCATATGTAATAGGAAGACCATTTAAATTTAGAATAGTCACTACTACCTTGAGATACACATCTTCTCTTCAATTTTCTATGTTTCCATGCTAAAAAATAATCTCTTCCAATGTTCTGATTTTCCTAGACCATGCATCCTTTATCTGCCTCATCCGATCAGCATCAGACAATCCTTGTTTATCTCTTTCTAGTTCAGACAATGAATCAAGCATCTGACCAAAATTTAATAGGTCACTGTCCATGAATTCCATGTCTCCCTCCAACTCACGTTTATCCAATTCAACGAAATACCTCATTCTCTGCTTTAAATTTCGAATATCAAAAGAAACTTTCCATGTTGATTCAATGACCCACAATATTTCAAATATATTATTAATGATATACAATTTCACTACACTCAGAAGATTGACTAGTTTCTCAAACATATTAGGTATACTAGGTCTCACCAATGAAGTCTTTAGTAATGGACCCATGCTTAGAGAACTTTCTACCTCATTTATTCTTTCCTTCAAATTTTGATATTTTGCTTATCATTGACCAACAAAATACACAAGAACTTCACCACCATATCGAACCTAGGCATTGAAACCAAAGACAAGGAAACATTTAATTATTTCCAATCAACAAGCTTTCTATCAGAAAGTTGTATTCTTTCAATCTTCAATCCCTTACAGCCCCTGTCATAATTTTCATCTTGTAATGTGACAAAGGACTCATCGAAACTAATGTCCTCTTCAACAATTTCCTCCAGTATTCTCTTATTTTCTTAAAAACAAGTAAGAACCCAATTATGTTATACAATGTTATCAACTTCCCTATCCATCATTTCTTCAATACTCTAATTTAGGTGCACTCTTGGATCAAAATGATTCAATAATATGTGATCTTTCTAGAGTTACTCTACGATAATGCCCTTCATCAATCCCACCACCTGATATCATATCAAAAACCATTTATTTTCTTCTAGTACTATTTTTTTCTAGTATATGAAGTCGCACTAGTACTACATGTGCAAGATTGAGATTACCATGTATGGTTTGTACCTCTTTCCTTAGGTTTTCCTCCCATCGTAATGATCTCTTTTTCAACAACTTGTTTATCATATGCTAGAACTTTTTTTATCAACACTGTGACTTTGCTGACCCTAATCTCTACTTCTCATAAAAATCTCTTGTATCTCATAGACTCAAGGGAATCCATGAAAATTCTTCCTCTATCAAATACTTTAGTAGATTCATCTTCACTTAATTTAAAAGAATCCAAAGGATTTTCAACAACGAGAGTGTGAGTCCTATTCTTCATAGTGACTTTTCCAACAATAAATGGAAAATAAATAAATTGTCTTTGTTATGTAGCCAACTCACAAAATATAAGAAAAGATAGATAAATTATTTCAAAGTCAGCCTCTTCAAGGGGGAAACGTCCTTTACATTACATAAATGAAAAATTATTGGATGATACAAATGACAAGACCTCCTTTCTATATATAGGAGTCTAAGGGGTCACAATATAATCAAAGCCGCATAACAATAATAATGTAAGGGCACAACAATAACAATAGTGGGCTTCTATGGAGCACAATAATAACAATATGGGAACAACATGGGCACAACATTAACAATAAGGAGCTACAATGACAATAATAATGAGGGTATACGCTAGTATTACAAGGACCTAACAATCTCTTCTTTTTTTGTTCAAATATAGATAGCCAATGGAGATATTTCCTACAAAATTCAATTAAAAAATACCTATCTAGAATAAATATTGGCAAAATCAATGGCCTATATTCAAAACCATAAATTTGTATAACCGTATTGCTTTCTCTTTCCTCAAATTCCCCCTTGTGAAGTAAGAGAAACTCAACCTCTGTAGATTATTGAGGAGGCACTTGTCCAATTACCATGCTATATACTTCACAAACACATCCCGAATTAAGAAAAAATTTAAAGAACCTTAATGCTTCCACAATATAAGATACCATAACTGCATTGGTTCCTTGGGAAACTTCAATATAGGATTATAGGGCAACCCATCAAACACATTCCTTGACACGAGAAGGGTTATCAAATATAATATAATAAAGAACCCATTGTTCTTGGGTAATCTATGTAACTAAAAATCTAATTCATTCGAAATGACACAAGCCCAATCAAACATACAATTATTTTTGGATGTCTCATACATCACATAGAAAATGCATTTATGAACATGTGATGTACTTTTAGCCCTACTACATAGGAAAATAGCCAACAAAAATCCCTAAATGATTGCCTAAATAAAGAAATATCTACAAGAGAAAGATTAGAAGGAACCTTAGAACTTGTAGAAATGAATTCCCACATAATTTAAATTCTATGCCCTTCTACCTCTAGGAAACTATCCACAACAGACAATTTTAAATGCATGTCAGTTCCGTAACTTGAATAACAATATGAATACATTGGGATTCAGAGAAATATTTATCGCTTCTAGCTTAATTGCCCTTTTTCTGAAATCAAAATTATCTACATAGAGATAAACAATTTCTCTCAAATTAAAGACCTCTATAACACACTTAGCATTTGCCAATCTGGTGCTCCAAGTCATGTCATTTGTTTTTCTTCCGTTGAAAGATTCACATAATGCTCATAAGTTATCGACCAGTCAAATCTATTATCAATCTCAGCAAGTGAGTTGATCGTATCACTATAAACAACCTTTTTCCCTCGCCTGCTACCCATTATTCCTTTGTAGCAGAGGAAAAAAAAACTTTGTCATTGAATAACATATTCAAATATTGTTCCACTATACAATTCCCTGCTTTCTCCATAAACATTCACTATTACTATTAATCATGCGCAACTCCATTACACATGGTGCTCTGAGTAAATAAAAATTAAATATAACAAAACCAAATTTTACGAACAATAATAGGATTTTTTGATTTACTATGCACTTTGTTCTCGCTTCAATATCATTGATATATGCACCCTAATAAACAAAAATTTGTGATGGCTAATAAGTTCGTCTACCTGGCCAAAAATTATTGTTTAACACGATCATTTTTTGTTATAATGGAAATGGATTCAACACCATCAAAAACCCAATCGAAAAATTTTCCAAGAGCACCAAAAATAACTACAAACCGTTTTTTTTTAAATGCTCTTTTTTCACTGTGTTCTTTTGTTAAAATATTTGATTGACACCAAAGATGATGAAAATTGACAACTGTAACCTCAAATTAGAAAAATTCACCACCATAGTTTTTTAGCAATGTGCCCGAACTTCCTTTGTTTTTCCGGTCAATTTTGAAGACCCAAAAATATATCCATAACATCACACTCTAACTAATTTTATTTTTAAAGATTCTAGCAACAACTTCCAAGGTTCAAAATAAAGAAAAAAACAATTCGAACACTTTCAATGTTCGATTTCTTCAAACTTTTCCCACCAAATCATATAGAAAATTTTGTTATCCGCATCGAATATTATCCTCTATATAGAACGCCATCAATAATAACTACAATTAATAAAGTGCGAAAGTCATATAGAGTAGTCTAAAGAGGCCACAAATTCACTTAGAAAATAGTGGAAATTTCACCATTATTTTTTCTATATCCAACAGAAATTTTGGGAAATCTAGGTTATAACTATTAGGCTTCAATATTTTGGGTGTTTGTGGAGTTTTTGATGGTGTTGAATCAAATCGTCAGATTCCGATGAAAATAACTCTCTGGGAAAATTTGTAACCTATATTCAGCTGCTCTCTATGACAAATCACCTTGACAACTAGTCCCACTAATTTGTAAAACTGAACCAAATTTTATTTACGAATAACCTAACACATCTGTTTCTCACAAAATTTGACATGCATTTATGATGCAGTGAAGACCTTATTCTTCACAGATGCATTTAATTTTGAACTCTTTGTTTTATAAAAATGTGAAAATAATTCAATTACTGAAAGTTAAATAAGACAAATCCTTCCACACATTCATTTTATGAAACAACACACAATTTATTTAGCACCCCATCTATACAACCACCTCTACACTACTACTTCCACACTCAATAACACCCTTTGATCAATCATTGACATTCAAAACCCTGCACACAATACCTCTAAGCAATTACCTACACACAACCACCTTTGCAAAGCTACTTCCAAACTTGCAAAAAATATTCCTAAATAATAATTAAAAATGACAAAGGACACAGTTTATTTAGCACCCTCATCTATGTAACCACCTCCAAAAAACTTCATCCACACAATGACTTCCACACTTGACAATGCCCTTGCATCAATCATTGACATTCAAAACCCTGCAAATGATACCTACGAGCAACTAGGTTCACACAACTGCTTTTGTTATTGCAAAAAAATGTTAACCATAACTAGTAGAGTATTATAGAGAAAATCTTTATGAACCAAAAAATTACAGCATTCCAAAAGTGAACAGAAAAAATGGAAAACATAAATCGATTTAGAAGCTTGCAGTATTGTACAATTTTTGTATCTTTACACTACCACTATCATTCAAGTACAACATCATAAATAATGATTTATGTAAGGAAAAAAACACAATTTGCAAATAGAAAATGCTACACACCCCATTGTTTTCTCTATCATTACAAATATCGTTTCTCCTCTCACTATACTAGCTATTTCAAATTTTTTTCAATCTCGATTCTTAGAAATCACCACCTAAGACTATTTTGTGTCTAAAATAGGGTACAAAGGTAAAGTCACCATCCATAATTTTCATCGTCCCAATCTTTGCCCTCTAATTAATAGAAAACAAACCTACACATAAATACATATTCAATTCACCTACTCTCTTACATAAGTCATTGACATTTGAAATTGATATTAATAAACATGCAACCTAGATATCATGGGAAAAATCATTTTTTCAAGCTTTCATTGGATACACTTTTGCATCCCACAAAATATATTAATAATAAAATAATAACATAATAAATTACAATTAAAATACCCCTCTACACTTCCCTCATTCTCCGCAGATTTTGCACATGCATTTGTTCTCTGCATAACCTTTGCACACGACCAACCATCTCCAAACAACTACATCCACAATCAATAACACCCTCAATTATTGACATTCAAAATTGATATTAATTAATGATTAAAAAGGAGATTTGTATATTTATTATCTTAGTAAATTTTGCACAAAATTTTTGCATAACCAATGAAAATTTTAAGGACAAAAAATTATCTAAAAGTTTAGAAACCTTCGTAAATCTCATTAGTGCATACTATACAATATGTAAAATGTTTGGAAATATGTTTGTAAAGATATTCATATTCTAATAATTTTATATAGCCTCTATATAAAATTTTGGCGATCCTTAAGATAAAATAATTTTATACCATAATATTTGGAAGAATAATTCTTAAAAAAAATGGAAGTTAGCGAATATTATTTTTGGAAAAAGACATAGAAAATTATCCCACCTGCGAATATATTATCACCTAAAATTTTCTCTATGTATAACATCTGCACATGCACAAAAAACTTCATACAACTTTGTCTGCGTAGCTACTTCCACACTTAATAATGCCCTTAATTGACATTTGAGACTACGCAAACGAAAGCTTTGGATAGCTAGCTTCAAAAATGATATTAATTCATGACTATACATTATGATGTACGTCCCTAAATAAGAATGAGAAAAGAGATTTATACATTTATCATCTTAGTAAACTTTGAACAAAACTTTAGCATAACATATGCACACACACAACTTCGTACGCACATCTACTTCCACACTTAATAACGTCCTTAATTAACATTCAAAACTTTGCACATGATACTTCTTGATAGCTAGCTTTGCACAACCACCTTCATACAACTAATTTCATATTTCTGAAAAATGTTGCTAAATAATAATTAAAAAAGAGAAAGCCTTCCGCACATTCGCTTTACCACCAAACACTTTTTCTTCACAAGAATTGAAATTAAAACTCATTAGCATCCCTGTCTATGAAAAATACCTTGAATCTCCTACACACACTCTATCCTCCGCACAATCAATGTTTTGCACAACGACCCCAGTACTCACTACGCAAAGGATCTGAACTCTCCTGTACATACTCTGTACTCCGCACAAGGAAACATAATAATATTAATTCAACATTTTTTTAACCCTACTCCCTACCCCACGAAGGCCTATGAAACAACCTGCAACCACATGAATTCTCACATCATTGAACATATAATTAACATAATAGTGTCATACAACCACATCAACAACTAGCTTCACACAACCGCCTTTGTACAACTATTTCCGTAGTTGGAAAAAATATTCCTAAATGATAATTTAAAAATACAAAGCCTTCTACGCATTTGTTACACAGTTTATTTAACACCCTCGTCTATGCAAAAGACTTTGGTTCTCCAACATATACTCTTCTGCACAACGAAACCGTAACAATTACCGTGTCATTCATCAGTATCATAACACTCACTATGCAAAGGACCCTGGATCTCCTGCACACAATAATGTTATTTCGACATTTGTTTAGCCCCCTCACTCCCCCCCTCCTCGAGCCTATGTAAACAAGCTGCAACCTCATCAATTATCGCATCATTGAACAGAGCACTAACAAAATAACTGCGTATTCTCACATCATTGAACAGAGCACTAACATAATAGTGACAGTGTCAGAGCACTTACCAACGCAATGGTCATTCAAAAAATTACTTTTATTTTTATTTTAAAATGAATTGTCAAGCATTGCAAAGAAACAAAAATAAAACCCTCTCCACCAACTTGGGGATTATGTCCCATCAGAGCTTCTTCATCCAATCGAAAATTAGAAATAACATTTACTAAAGATTCAATAATTATTTTTGAATTTATGCAAAAATAGAAATATTAAGAATATTCCCAAAACTTTGGTTAAAATTAAAATTGTAAAAACACGGAAAATAATACATACTCAATGCAACTTGACTATAAAGTGAATGTTATAATCCTTGACGAGGCATGGACTAATAACAATTGTTGAAAAAAATAAAAAATAAAACATAAAATACTTAAACCTAAACTATGTTTAAGAAGAATTTGTTGAAATGGATTTTAAAATTCTATATTTTATTATCATATTTTGTAAATAATGTTTAAATTAAATTTTATTATACCAAAATGTATTGGGCATATTTTACCAAGTTGTATTCCATGCTTTATGTTTAGATTCTATGTATTTTGTGTTAATTTTTGTTATATATTATCTTATTAGTTTGTGAAACCGACTCACCATATTAACACTTTTTACCTTTGCATTTGAAACAAAATCACAATCATATCATCTTTCCACATTCTTCGGACATAATGTAACATTCTAATTTGCAATGGATTTAAAGGTTTTTTTTTTTAAGAAATGGTGAAACCAATTATTTTAAAGAATAAGCCTTTCTTTTTTTAATCAATGCATAGAAAAAATCAAAGGGGAAAAAATTATGTAATTTCGTTATATAAAAAGGATTCAGACAAATCAACATAATTATTTTTTGTGCTAAAGGTGGGAGACATAATGAAGGGAGGCTTACTAAATACGAAACGTTAGATGGGCATTGGATTGAGTAGATTTTTTTTAAAGAGTGGAATTTGTAATAGGGCAAAATGGGTTATATGGAAATCCATAAAGAAGAAATTCCATATATGTAATTTCATTCTCTTTTATTACAACCATTATATATATATATATATAAATTTTTTTATTTGTATATATTTTTTATTTATTTTAAAAAAATATAAAAGATTTAGAATTTCCTTCAACACTACAAGCTTTAAATTGGTTATGATTTTAACCCTTATTACAAGCCTTAGCTTTATTGTTGATTCCCTTTCATTTCATGTTTTTGCAAACCTTAGTAGTAATGGTTTAATTTCTCCACTCTTTCACAATGATATTCGTTCAGGGGTATTTTTATATCTATGACATGTTCAAGGTCCATAAAAGGTTTTAAATATAATACTTATGTAGTCTACCTCACTAAAATATCCAACCCTCTAGATGGAAGGAGGTCTCCTAGAGGCATCCATGATATTTTCCATATGATCAAGGTGTAGATTATTAAAAATGAGTGGGAATGTATTCCTTTGTACTTGTTAGAATTGGTTAAAATAATAAAACTAAAAACATTTGTAACATTCACATTAATATTTACAAGCACCTCATATAGACATAGCATAAATGCAAATAAGTCTCTATTGCATTATATAGAACTCATTATTAGGCATTGATTCATAAATTATCATAGATATTTCACTAGATAATTTGTCACAATATATTTGATAAAACTTTATTGAAATATTAAATCTATATTATGAGGGTCAATTTTTTCTTATATTTTTAGATCTATTAAGTTATTGGTTTCTTGTTGTGCATGAAAATAAAAATACATAAAATAGAGAACTATAAAATCAATAACTCACAAACCATAATAACACTAGGATATTGTTGATGTTTAAAATGGTATCACTCTGACATCAACAACTTGAATTATTAGTAGAATGAGCCAAGAACCGTGGGATTGAACCCAAAAATCTATAGCCTTCTTATCAAAGCAAAAAAATAAAAAATAAAACAACTAAATAACCTAGTGTAAATGTGGAAAATAACAACTTTGTCTCTCTTAGAGTGAAATATTTTATCATTAAAATTCCAAAATTAATAGATGAAAGTATTAATATAAATGTTAATTCTATTCTAATATTATTGAATCCTTATTTTGTAATTTCTTTTATTTGTAAAGATAGAATACAAAATATAAGATTAAATTATAAGGATAAATATTAAATAATAATTAAAACAAAAGAAAAAATAAAAATAAAATAAACATTACTCAAGAATAAATGAAAAATTGGAAATAATCTAAATAAAGTTAAAAGGGAAAAATAAAGATAACATCATAAAAATTAAATGAAATGACATATATTATGACACACATTTTTTTTTGTTTTTTTCTTTTATTTGTATGTTAACATATTACGAAATTAGATAAACAAATGAAAATTTATTTATATACAACATATATGAAGGAATCCACAGTTAATTTATAATAAAAATATGTAGATACTTTAGAAACAGTAGAATATACATTTAAATTTTTATTATACTTCTAAAACATATATAGTTGATATTTGTATATATATTTTTCATATTAAAATTTACATTCGTGGATGTAATAATTACAATGTTGAAGAAAATATAGCAAGATATGTATGCAAATGAGAAAATAAAAATGTGAATGAAAAAAATAAAATAAAAAATTGAACGCTACATAAACATGAAACATGTTTTGGACCAACAAAGAGCCCTTTTATTTGCTTCAAGAAATATGATACAATGACTCAACAAATCGATGGTAGTTTCTAAAGCCATTAAAAATAATGAGATTAGAAGGTGGTAGTGAGAAGAAAGTGAACCAGAGATGAATATAAAAGAATCACTGGCTGGGAATGGGATTTAGCTCCTGTAAATCCATCATGTGATTAGGATCAATGAAATGACAAAAACTAGTAGAAAATATGTACAAAAGCAAAATCAAAACCTTCATCCAGTCATTGATGCATGGAACTCTTACTTTTTCTTCCTTGGATGCACTCAATATGTAAATCTATAATCAACAAACCTCTCAATCTATAATTAGAAAAAATCATAAAAAAAATAGAAATCATATAAGAGAACTAATTAAGAAAGCAGGGAAATGAAGCCTTTCTAACTGGCAAAACAATCACTCAATATTTCGATATAACTTCGGTGTAAATATTGGGAATCCTTTTGACATGGATGTCTCTTATAGAGTTTGATGATGTTGATTGAGAGCATAGATAATCTTGGATGGTTGAATGGATGTTTCCTCAAACTTTTCTCTTATTAAAAGCAATTTCCTTTTCCTCGTAACCATGGAAAACTTTTTTGAAAAGATGGAGAAGGTAAATAATGTATTCATGCCATACAACACTTTTTCTATATTTTTTGCTTTGTGATAACATGGATTTGGATGAGAAAAAGCATGATTTTTTGAAAGGCATGCCACCTTATTACATTTGGAAATATTTGATGACTTATTTATGTCATAAACCTTTTCTCTTTCAAACATTGTCCACCCTTGACGTCAATGAATAAAGGTGGGACCAAAGGGTGGCACTTTATTATTTAGTGTTTTTATGGAGAAAAATGACATGGAGTGAATGAAGGATGGAATAACCATAACATGAGAACCATATCAACCACAATTCCAACTTCACCAACATCAAAACACACTTTTCTGCACGCTTTTTTAACATTGATGGGTGCATTTTTTGAACTTCAACTAAATATAGGAGATCTTTTAATATGCCCATGACTCATTATGACATTTATATGAAAACGGAGGTTTGAACCACAAGATCCCTCACGTATCAATTCAGACCCTACCATCAAGGTAGCCTTTGAGCAAGTAGGTTGTGTTATATTATGTGAAAAGATACAGGGGTGTGATGTGGAGGTAACCAAAGAGTTTTCCCTAACTTTTGATGGAGATGAAGTGAAATTTGGTGAACTGAAGTTCATAGTGTCTGAAGTCACCATAGCATCATCCACACAAATACCTTTGGAGGGGGAGAAATGGTTCAAAGGAATTCCTTTGGAGTTGGAGCATTATAAGGATTTCATGAAACCATAGTATAAATACCAGGAGTTTGGTGCTATAGTGGCTAGTGACTATTTATTGGGACATTAAAGCAGGCTCCTCAAGGTAATTTAGAGGTACTTCACATGTGAAGGAAGATTCAACAGGGTCTATCAATAGCACATTAGGCTCCTCATGCATTTCTCAAGAAAGAAGACCCTAAATTTACCCTTTTTCCTTTTGAGGAGTTTAGGCAAGATGGCTAAGAGAGTAAGAACGAAGACGGGCATGGTTGACATAGGATTATTTCATTTCTCATTGATAAAATTGCTGGTATTAGAAGATTTACAGAAGAAGGGATAAGTATGGCAGGATTTTCTAACCTCATCTAAGTTTATAGTGCAATCTATTGGAAGTCCATAAAGCCACAAGGATACTCCTTCATACACTACTTCTTCACCCCTTAAGAGTTATATAAAGAAGAAATATCCATCAGAAGTTAAGCAATTATCAAAGAAAAAGGGAAAAAAACTATAGTTTTCGCACGAGGTAGTAGGTATTCCAATGCCAAGAAAGCCACTCACAAAGACAACTACCAAAAGGGTACCATTGGAGGAGTTAGCTGAAGAACTTACTAAGCCTAAAGGAATGCAAACACAAACAAATTCTATGGGTGAGAATGACAAGCAAGCCAAGGAGTTAGAGAAACAGTTAAGGGAGGCTCATTCAGTTATAGCCCAGCTACAACAAGAAAGTAGGAAACTAGAGAAGACCATCTTATGGAAAACAAATCAACCCAATGAAGGCCTGCCTATGGTTGAAGCCACACCAGCTACTATCAAATCCAAGGTACAGGAAGAGGAAAAGGAGGTTGTGTAGCCTGTGGTTTTTGATGACCAAAATAAATTTGAGGAGCTACTGGAGTAGATTGAAGGAATACAATATCCAGTGGATAAAATTGAAGGGAGAGACTATAAGGATAATTTGTCTTTGTTTGGACATGTCGAAGTCGTTATGCGAGTCCTTGATAAGGCTAACTACAAACTGAAATGGACTTTCCCTCTACATAGGCAAGTGAAGAACCTATATGTGCAGAACCTAGTTCTGAAGAGAAGGTTTAGGTTAATGAAGAAACGACTTGCTGAAATCAGGGAAGATTAGATAAAGCGGAAGAGAACTAATTTAGACTTTTTTTGTTGAGGTAGTTGAAAAATATAAAAAAGGTGAAAAAAACAAGTTGGCAGCTGCTACCCACAAGTGTTGCGCATAGGGTGAGCACCAATATTAGGGTTTCTTGAGAGATATATTTTTGGCATATTTTTTATGTTTACAAGGCATGGATACCTTCATCACAATCAACAGTTCATCCACCAGTAGGTTTTGACAAGTGTGCAACCATCAAAGAAAGCATAATTGTTTGCTACACAGAGTTATTGCACTCAATTGTTGTACTCAGACACAGTCAGCCATATTTTGTCTTAATTATTCAAATTTTGACTTCTAGTTATAGTGATGGAAAACTATCCTAGGAGTTATGTCTAGTGTTTATTAGTCAGTTTTCAAGTCAATGATGTATTAAATTAGGATTGATTGTAAGAAAAATAGTTCCTATAATTTAGTATATGTGCCATTTTTTGAATGTATTTAGGTAAAAGTTTGTTTTGATCAATGAATTTGAGCACCTAGAGTAGGGGATCGAATATTTGAGGATGTATAAGGATATAAAAAGTATTGGAAAAGTTTTTTTGGTTGAGTTTAGAGAGAAGACCTTTGTGCACTATAATTTTCAAGACTTTTGCCAGTGAATGAATGGAATAACAAATGATTTGCAGGGATTCTTGTGCCAAATTTTTGGTGGTTTTTGCTCATTTGACTTGTGAGTTGCATTATTTATTTGTTATCCCTTTAATATACATCTTTATTTCTTGGAAAAAACCAGATGATTGATTCAAGATTCACCATTAGTGATGCTCTGATCAATTTTCCAAGTTATAAATGTTTTCATCTTTATAACAACATTTTGGAATTCATCTATTGTTTGATGCTCTAATGTGATTGTCCTTCACTTGTTCTTCTTTCACCTTCCTCAAAAATACCAAAAACTATCATGAACAAGATTAAAAGAGTATCAATATGGAACAATACATGTCTTCAAGGGTCCACTTATGGGTAATCTAGTACACTTAGAATTGAAAGGGAGAGAATGATAAATGAAAGAAAATGAAAAGTATGAAAAAGTTTGCCTTCAAGCAAGACCCTCTACATAAGTTTTTTAAATTCAAATTAGGAAAAAACCAATGAGAATGTGAATGGGAGGTATCTTGTCTTTTCCTTCTTTCTTGAATTTATGAGATCATTGGTATTTCAATGATAATAAATGCATGAACATGTTCTCCTTCTTACTATTGATTTATGCAAGCTTGACAGTTGTACATTCAACTTCTTGACTTTGGGTAATGGTGATGAACATGACAACAAAAAGAGAGATAGAAAAAGAACATGAATTTAATAACAATTAAAATCATAAAAGGAAAAGATGAAAAAAAATGTGTGAAAGAAAATTAAACTGAAAAAAAGCCCCAAAAATAAACAAATGAAATATATATATATATTATATTATATATTTATATATATATATATATATTATATATATATATATATACATATACATTAAGTTTATTTATATTATTATATTTAATAATAAATTACTAAATGTGCTTATGCTGGGTGAAACTTAGTGTAAATGAATGCATCTTGGTCCTTACATGTTGAATTCATAGTTTGGAATGAAATACAATTGAGGAAAAATGTCCTACTAACCAACAAGTGGATGTGGCAATGATGAAGGCTTGAAAAGAAGCCAAAAGTATTTCTCTCCATCATACATGACCTTCCAACTATGCTTGTATACCATACTTGAAACATAAAATGATGCATGTGCATCACAATCAAAACTTGCCTAAAAAACCTTATCTATGTTATTTTGAACATTCTTCTCATCATGAATGAGTGAATTCATGCATGCATCAAACACTTTAAATTCAAACTACCTTATCTATGTTATTTTGAACATTCTTCTCATCATGAATGAGTGAATTCATGCATGCATCAAACTCTTTAAATTCAAACTTTTAAGTTCAACCATCTGAATTCATCAAACATTTCTAAGATCAAAATTAAAAAACTCCTTATTATAATCATAAAAAGGCAATTCATCATGCATATCAAAGATGTAATTTTCATAAACAAGACTCAACCTTCCATCAGTATGATTATCACAAATGACATCATTTGTAGGGTAAATAAGGCCAAAATCAATTTGAGGATGATTATGACATATATAACTTTCATCATATGCCTGGAGGAGAAAATTACCAAACAAAAATGTTTGCAAAAGACTTCTTGATTAACTAAATGAGGATTAGAAATTATCTTTTTCCATGAATTATGATATGTAGGTTCATTCTAAGCAAATTTCAATTCATATGATGTAAAAGAATTGTTTTCTCGCTCCTTTCTATATTTACTTTTGGCCTCTAAAAATATCTGACATGTTAAAGGGTCATGAGGAGGTTTGCAAAAGCTACAACAAAGTTCAAAATGTGGAGAGACGGTAAAATCATCAATACTTTTTTGAAAAATAGTTGATCCATCAACATTAAGATACCAGCCCTTTGCTTCTTTGAAAAGTGTAATTAAAAAAAAAACAGAAGAAATATGAGTGTCTTAAAATCTTGCAAATTGACAAAAAACAAGAAATTTGAGGATGTGATAATAGGAAGATTCTGAAGAATGGTCTGCAAAGGTAGGAAAATTATGCCAAGGCAAGTTATCAATCAAGTATTGAAAATAATTATACCTATTGCAATTATAATCAAACAAAATGAAAATTTATAAGGGGACAAAAAAGTAAATTGTAGCACTATACACACATAGCAGTGAAGATTGCATTATGGTCCCTAGTATGGTCCCCAAATGATGTTGATGTTTTAAATTGTATCGCTCTGACATCAACAAGTCAAATTCTTCATAGGATGAACCAAGAACAGTGGGATTGAACCCCATACTTTATATCCTTCTTGTCAAAGTAAAAAAATAAGAAAATAAAATAACTAAATAACCTAGTGAATATGTAGAAAGAAAACAGCTCTATCTCTCTTAAGGGGCAATAGTTACTAATTGAAATCAAAATTTTGATGATGAAAGTATTATATGTTTTTTAACTCTATTCTCACATTATTAATCTTTGTTTGTTTTTTTTTTATTTGTAAAGCTAAAAAAAACTTTAAAAAAATATAAAAAATATAGATTAAAATTATAAGGAATTTATTTTAATAATAATTAAAACAAAAGAAAAATGAAAAAAGGGAACATTTTAAAAAATAAATGAAATAACCTACAGAATAATATATATAGAGAGAGAGAGAGAAAGAGAGAGAGATATACTAAAACTGTATTCGTAAGGATTAAAAAATTAGTTCTCTTTTGTTTTCTTTTATTTATTCTATCATTTTTTCGTCTTTTAATATATAAAAGATGTTAATTATTACCTATTGTTGAAAATAAATAAACAATTAAAAAATATATAAATATATATATGAATTAATAGTTAATTTATAATAATAAATAAATTGCATACATATATGTTTTATAGAATATACATTTAAACTTTTTATTATACTTCTAAAACATGCACAATTGATTATTTATATACTTTTATGTTAAATTTACATTTGTGTATGTACCAATTGATAATTTGCAAGAAAATAAAGCAATATGGGTATACAAATAATAAAATCGAAATGGCAACAAAATAAAAATAAAGAAAACCAAATGCCACAGAAAAATTAGACTGATTTTGGACCAACAAATAGCTCTTTTATTTGCTTCAAGAACTCTGATGCAATGACTTTGCAAATCGATGGTAAATTCCAAAACCATTAAAAAAAGGTGAACCAGAGTCGAATTTAAATGAATCACTGGTTGGTAATGGTATTTAGCTCTTTCAAATCCCTCACGTGATCAGTAATAATGAGATGATCAAAACTAGTGGAAAATATCCAGAAAAAATGAATCGGTACCTTCATCTATTCATTGATTCATGGAACTCCGCTTTTCACTTCTTTAGATGTAATCGAGAGGGAAAATTGTAATAAAAACACATCCTGAATTATTGATTAAATCATGCAAGAGAACTAATTAAGAAAGAAAGAAAAGGAAGCCTCTCTATTTGGCAAAACCGTCACTTAATAATTGAGCAACACTTTGGTGCAAAAATATGGTTGCCTTGTATTATAGAGTTTTCTAATATTGATTGATGGTTGAATGGATGTTTCCTAAGACTTTTCTCTTATCAAAATTAATTTCCTTTTCCTTCTCGTAATTTTTTTCAAAAAGATGGAGGAGGTAAATAATGTATTAATTTCATAGAACACTTTTTCTATGATTTTTTCTTTGTGATAAAATGCAATTATTTGAGAAAAACATAATTTTTTGAAAGGCCTTATTACAGTTAGGAAATATTTGATGACCTTTCGAAAAAGGTAAAAAAGGGGGCGGGGAGAATAATATCTTCTCTTTCAAACATCGTTGAATAAAGGTAGGACCAAAGGGTGACAATTTATTATTTAGTTATTTTTTTGGAGAAAAATTACATGGATAGAATGAACGATGGAACAACCATAAGAAGAGAACCATATATCAACCACAATGCCAACATTAACACAAAGTTTGCCAAGTGTATTTTTAACATTGTCAAGTATCCTTTCTCGACCTAAATTAAACATAGAAGATATTTCAATATTCCCATGACTCATTATGAAATTTGAGTGAAAATGGAGCGTTGAATATGAAAGCTTGAGGCAAGATCTTTTAATCAAGAAAGGATAAGAAATGTTCTCAAAACAAGTTATCAATAGATATGATTCAGGGAACCCTTTAAGGAGAAAACCTTGTTGGAAGGTGAGGTTGCTTTGCTCTCTGTTTCTACAAATGGAAATGGTGAAAATCAAAAGGCATGGGATCCTACAAAACACAAGGCCTCTTCGTAATGAAATCTCTCTATCTCCTCTTAGTTACTCTACTCAACTATGGAACAAAATGCACTAGAATAGAATCCATTTTCCTCCTAATGACCTAGTTATAACATAGCTTGATAGCCAACTAGGGGATAAATTTGATCCATTCAAATCTAAATATGAGTTACAAATTGAAGCTTCTAGAGTATTCTACACATGACCCAAATGACTAGCCCCTTTTCCATTGATAATGGCATTGATATGACATCCACTAGAAGCATGATGGGAAAAAAGGGAAGGTCAAGTTCTAACTCGCATAAATTTTTCATACATACTATGTTTTAGGCCTTTATTATTCCATTGGGGGTGTGGAAAACTTCAATAAATTCCTCAAAATTCCCCTAAAAGGTTTTTAAACCCCAATTTTCCAAACTAGGACCTGGTGGTAAAAATGGTCCTATGAGCTAATTCCTCTAATTTTTCCACTATGAAAACAGCGAGATGGATGAAAAAAATACAATGATCCAATCCAAATTAGGTCCATAACTATTGACTCACAAAAAAAATAATAAAAATAATCTTTAACCTCTAACTTTAATCTTCTTTTTTAGTCATTACAATTCTCATTATATTAGCAACTTTAATAGTATATAGATTGCAGCCAAATCTAGTTAGAGCCCATGCCTTTAGAGACATTTGTAGAGAATAAGGGGAGCTAAGCACAAAGGATGTATAATATTTTTCCTAAACAATTTCATACTTATGATTTTACAAACACACTTATTCATTCTTCTATGGTTTTCTAATTCTTAGATATTCATATTCTTCTAGATTTTCTCTATGTAAACACTTCCATTAAAGTTGACCCATAAAAATTAATTGGCATGCCTTCCAACTCATCCTTAAGTTTCCTTTTTTGTTTTCATTCCTCAAGAATGGAATCCATGTCTATAATTTTTTCTCTTGCATTTGATAATTAGTCAATTCCTCAAAAATAATGATCCACCTCTAGCTAGCCTAGTCCTGGATTTTCTAGTTGTACTCAACCATTAATGATTGATTCAATTATTTTGAAATAATTACTACCTATATCTTAGTCTCAATATTATGTTTCATATTTTTTATCATCATGAACTGATACTAGGATTCTCCTACAATTTCTCATACTAGGTCTTTTAACATTTTCTTCTCATCTTCAAAAGTGCCTGTCTTGAATGATCTACACTATTTTCTTCCATCTTACCATGCAAATCATTTGAATAATAGGATCATTGTATAGTGTTGGGCCAAGGTAGAAAAGGTGAAATTTTTTAAATTTTGGCTAAGTATGGAGAAATTTCACATTAAGGAGGAAAAAGGGAATATCACATACAATAGAGCTTGGTAGACACCTCATTCAACATAGAAGCATACATTCATACCACACGGACGTTTGACACAATGTGAAGATATACACTAGAAGAGAGAAATACCATGACATAACAAAAAGATGCGGCTATCAACATCACACTCTCTAGAAATATGGGCCATTTAGTTATGGTTACAGCATGTTATATTCAACCATTTTTTTGTGATTCAGCATGAGTGTGGACAATTAATCAAGATCAGTTGGTTAGGTGATTTGGCCGAAGATTCTGAGGCCTGTGATTTTGGAGATCAAGTTATATAAAGAGTTGTTGGTGCTTATATTCTATTTTGGTTGACACTTTTGTTTCTAGATTTTTTTCCTTCTTAATGTTATTTTCAGTACTTTTTGCTTCTATTTCTCTTCTCAATATGCTAATTGTATTGGAGTTTTGATGGATAGTATCAAATGAACCTTGAGGTCTATGTCAAGGAGGGGATGTGGAGACTGATAAAATAAGAGATAGAATAATGGTTGGAGAACAAACAACTTGAGTTTGTCGCTAAATAGTCAAGGGACTTGCATCCTAGCTCGAAGGAGTGGCTACAGAGGTATATTTTTACTAAATTTCATGAGTTTTTCTTTGTTGAGTTTCCTAATATTTGGTTGGAGTGGTTGAAGAGACAAGAAGAGAAATGACTACTCTAGATTGTTCGAGACCCATATGAATAGACACCATATTTTCTTCAAAGAGTGAATATGATAAGTAATACAATATTTAGAGTTTTTTATTTCGGGCTAGCCAATGTTTTGGAAGATTACGTAGTTGAGTTTGCAATGGAATCTACTTAGTATTTTAGTGCATCTAAAAGATATTTCTTCTAGGGGCCACATGATAATTATTTGAAAATATTATTTACGTGAGTCAATATTTTTCTCCATGAAAAAAGTGTGGTGTCGCTGGAGTCTAATGAAATGAGTGGATAAAATTTATTGTGACATGGGGAATGGGGGAACTGAATAAAGGATAGCCTAAACTAGAGAAGGGAAAATGGATGCAAGGAGAGGTAGAAAAGAGAGTTGTGCATTATGGAAGAGTTGAAGTTTTAGAGGAAAATAAGAAATATGTTGAGAAAAATAAAGGTGACGGGAGATGCAAATGATTTATTGAAGGAATTCTATCTACATACGGAGCAAAGATCTCCCAAGAAATGTAGGGGTGTTAGTGGTGTAGTCAATGTGAAAACAGTGGAACCAAACTGTTTCCGAGAAAGCGAGTGTCTTTTCGATCTGCTAGTCCCACTAAAACGGGTAGCTATCTTAGAAACAAACAATCAAAGTAACTTGTGATTTCCTTTAGAAGCAGAGAGCACCAACCTGAATATTTCACTTAGCTCCTTGCTTGTTTCCTCTCTCCCTTGATAGAGCTTGTCACTCCTTTCCTACTTGTCCCGCTTTACAGAATACCTATAGAGGCAAAGCAACAAAACACCATCAAAGAATAGAGATCTATAATACCATAAACAATGTAGAATCAGAAATACATTAACCATACAATTGCATTCACAAATATCAAGATTCACAAATACACAAGTATATGGAGGAAAACTAAAATAGCTTTATTGATAGTAGAAGAGAGGATTACAACCCAACTATATGATCTAGCATCATCCTCCCAGCATGAAAGCAATCTTCACCTCATGAAAAGCAAGATCAGGCAACAATACAATGTCTCAAAGAGAAAGCAATGGCACTTCATTACAAATTACAAAATTCCTACCTCTAGATCTCTCAGATGAGGGATCCATTTATAGATATTTGTAGAGGGGTGAGTCAGCTTTTGGGTTTTTGATTAGTGTCATTTCACTGATAGTTCTTGGTTCCACTTGGAGATTTCATGATCTCTTACTCATCCCTGGGTGAATTCAAAGAGGCAGGTGTCATATGAGAAGTTTCTATAAGATTCTCTGGGTTTCCACTTAGGAAACTGTCTCTGCCATTTGTCTACTCTCGTCCATCGCACCCCACAGAAGGCTCTTTCAGTATGAATCACACCTGACCAGTGTTACAGTTAGTATGCATTGCACCCTTAGCATGGAGCAGTCTGTATGGTCCAATTTTGGCCAGTTCTTAGTGGTTTTTCAGTTGGAACTTCTGGGAAATGATGTAATCAGTTGACCATGATCCTTTAGGGTGTGAAACAACACTTTTAGGGGTTTAAGAGCCCTTGGTTTATCAACATATGTGATTGGGGTTGCAGTGCCCAAATATGTCTATAACAGTTGGCTCCTAAAGCATGACGTCGTAAATCTTCTGATGTTAGGTGAAATTCTTTATCATGAGGATCTGAGGTCTTTTGAACTGGAAGGTGACCAGTATAAAATACAATACAATACATTATCTTCATGTTATTTTCATGATCTAGCTAAGGCGGGCATTCCCATGCTCAGCTTTATAAATTCATTTTCATCTACATAGGACAGACAACCGTCTGTGTTGTAGACTGGTGATTATTGTAGAGCCATCATCTTTTAGCTTGGATGATCATCTGTGCA
>APFE030802071.1:182708-204907 GCA_000404065.3 Pinus taeda
TATAATACCCTTTCTCTCTCTTCTCTCCTCCCTTAGGCCTTCCCTTTGAGGTCTTTTTATACCTCTCCCAAAGTAGTTTTTTAGTTGGGAGTTGGTTGGGAACAGTTGGGCCACGGGCACTAACAGGTGATCAGGAGGTAAAACCCGCGATCTCCGCCCGAAATTAAGGAATTTTATATTTTTTTAAGTGTTTTAATACATATATGCAGGTTGGGTATATGCCTACCCGCATATACACGCGTTTAACTCAGGGCAATGTCGCGTATAAGGGATAAAACACTATTTTTTAAATTTTGGACCAGGTCTGGAAGGAGGGGTTGCCCTAGGCCATGAGTACAACATCACAAACCATAAGAGTGAGATTTGGAGCTATAACAGTGGTGGTCATCAAATATAAGTGCATAATATGACCTAGACTTGATGGTCTATGCGTCGGAGTCCCAACGTATTGTAATACGTCTGGATGGTTAGAAGGTAGATGAGAATTCGGAGCCGCTAACGACTCTGGTAGTTCTTCTACCTCAATGTCATCTTCCGATTGAAAGAGAACTCAAGAAAGAACTAGAGTGTTCCTCTCTAGTTTTGTGGAAGTACCAGGCCTATCCTGAACACTAATGCCCCCGGGGGGAGGAACAATCCCTGATGTGTTAGTTGCCACGGGATGAAACCCACTGGCAGTATTACCTCTGTGCCTTCTAGGAGAAGGCTCAAAACTTGGTGGTGAAAGACCACGAAGTCTTCGAGACCGTCTAGGCGATCAGTCAGCCACTTCGAATTTTTTATTAAGATCTAATTAAAGACTCAAGAAAAAATGAAAGCTAGGCCAACTAAGAGCACAGAGCACACACTAAAAAGTCCCTAAAATATGTCAACCAATCAAACAACTTTCAAGTATTTTCGCTCTAGGTGATGAGGCCCAAACACCAAAATACAGGAAATTGAAGTAAGGGGCCTTCCGAAGATAGTCTGGGATAATGACGGCCCAGTCCTACCAGCGAAGGTAACAGAGGAAGTTAGGCTAACCTCCTAACAACAGCCTGTATCGGTGCAAGCCCCCAAGCTTCACAAGGGTGCCCTCCAGAAGTTTTGTTGAGAGTGATACAACGTCAACCTCAAGTGCCACAGGATTCCCCTCCGCAACCACCTGTGTAGATCCCTAGGAGAAGCAACTAAGGTTACCAACTCGTGTCAGAATCTAGGTGGAACAATCTTGTGGTAAGATCCGACAAGTAGGATAGGGGGTATCTCTCTTCCTTCTCTTCAAAAAACCTCGTGCTTAACTCCCAGATCCGGAGCTTTCCTAGTATCCCTAACGCTATTGGATTTGCACTCACTATTCAGACTTCTATGTTTGACAGTTTAAAATAGCCTTGGAGAGTTTTCTCTTCACACATCTAATCCAAGGCCCTAAAATATCCTAAAACTTGTTGATGTGTCTAAATTGACAATATATAAAAAAAGTTCTAGTATATTTTAATTAGCGCTTGTTTTTAAATGGGTTGTTCTTAAGTCAAGCGATAAGCGGAAATGAAACTTGTGGTGTTTTTTGATGCAAAAGAAATTAATAAAAACCAAACTATATGCAAATGCACTCGTTTTGTTCTTCGATGAAGGAAATTTCTACTAGGTTCTAAGGAACTTCTAAGAAAGCAACAAATTTTTCTTTTCTTTTCTTTTACTCAAACTTCACACTCACAAAAATTAACAAAACTATGGATGCCCTAAAAGATGCACAAATTTATCCTAATGCAATGAGTATATGTTGATGCATCACTTAAGACTACTCTAAATCAAAGAATGAAAGTAACTTGCTTATCAATTCTAATTAGCCACTTAAGATGTTTAGATAGAATATAAGTTGTTAATGCTCATTTTCATCCAAACACAAATAGCAAATCACAAGACAATAAAAAATGCACTTTCACTCACAAAAAAGAAACTAAATCAAAACAAGGCCAAAGAAAGCAAAAACCAAGTTTTCAAGATTTTTTCTTCAAAACCAAAACAAATATGACTTTTCAAAAGTGCTCCAAATACTATTGAAAATTTTGAGACCGAAGAATAAGCAACCAAAACACTTTGCAAGTTATCAACTCAAAATGGGCGAAAACTCAACAAAATAGGTGTTTCACGATGCTTTCAACAACCAAAAAGTAGCAAAAAGAGCTTGGTGACAATGATCAAAAGATCAAGAAAGACAACTCTCAAAATCGTCACACAACAACTTTCAAAAAGCAAGAAAAGTAGATGGCCACAAAGTGCAGTTTTGACACAAAGCAAGAAGATCACAAAGATAAAGTTTGCCACAAAGATTGAAAACAATCTTTCTGCTCTGGAAGACTAGAACAGCCAATATTCTCTAAGAAAAATCTCGTGTGCTCAAACACAAATGATGACACTTGCAACAAAACAAAACAAGACTAAAACTTTCCACAAATGGAGAGAATTCGAAACCAGAAACTTGTTATAAAAACAGAGACTGACAAACAAACTTGACTGCTCAAGAAGCACTCAGACCAGCAAACAAATTTACTGAAAAAGAAAGATTTGCAAAAATCTTGGAAAATTAGGGTATATGCGACTGTGTCAATGCACAGCTGCATGTATATGCTATTCAGCCCAAGGAAACTTGTGTATACGCGGGTTCACCTCAGGAAACTTGCGTACGTACGCCTTTGTAACCTAGCAAAACTGCATTTATAACAGTTCACGAGAAAAAGCAAAAAAAGGATATGAAGAAAATGTTCAAACTTAGAGTCTGAGTTCTTATAGGAACAGATAACTCAATCACAGCAAGAAAATCAAAGGTTGAGCCCTGATTGGCTTAAATTAACCCAAACTAGGAATAACAATACTGTTGTCCCCAATGGAGTTGCCAATTCTATTGAGGGACAAAGTCCCCTAGGGTCTTGGGTCAATACCCTAGCAGAGCGAGGGTTATCTACAATGAAAAACAAGCATACCATACAGCCATGATACTAATATAAGCAAACTATGCGAAGAGAGGTGCACTTGGGGGTCCTTCATTTGGGTAGATCTAGCCAGGGTCCAAACCCTCTTGGAGTTCCTTCCGATCCTTTAACCTGCAAAACAATCAATTCAAGGAAACATACCAGTATATGGACCAATCATCATATAGAAATCAACCTCATAGCATATTGAAAGATAATTAGTTATACAATTGAAACAACTATTCATATGCAAACCATAATGACAACATCATAAGCATGAATAAGATTGATTTCGAGAACAAGACAAATGTTTCTTTATTGTAGATAACTAAAGTAAAAACAAGGAATAATATCACCTGAATTTCCTCTCGCAGTCTCCAATCGGAACTGTCCTCCGGATTCGTCAAATCCCAATTCTTCAACAAGCTCCTTCCATGACTCACTCAAGGATATCTCAACTAATGGAAACACATCATAACTCAAGGAAACAAGGGTTTCCTGTAATGAGGGAAGTGCTAGAAGCACAAGGTTCTTCAGACCTGATCAAGGATAGCAAAGTGATTTTTCTCTCCCTTTAGGCCTTCCCATTGAAGTCTTTTTATACTTCTCCCAATGTAATTTTTTAGTTGGGAATTCATTGGGAACAATTGGGCCACGAGCACTAATAGGTAATTAATAGGTAAAACTCGTGATCTTCGCCCAAAATTAAGGAGATTTAATTTTTTTAAGTGTTTTAAGACATATACGCGGGTTAGGTATACACAAACCCACATACACATGTGTTTAGCTCAGGGCAATGTCACATATAGGGAGTAAAACATTGTTTTTTAAGTATTTGGACCAGGTCTGGAAGGAGGGTTGCCCTAGGCCATGAATGCAGCATCACAAACATCAAGAGTGGGATTTGGAGCTATAACACAGAGACACCAGATTTGTTGGACATTTCTGGAGGACATTGTGGAAGAAGCTTGGAACTAAACTAAGTTTCAGTTCTACTTATCATCCTCAAACGGACGGACAGACTGAAGTTGTAAATAGAATCTTAGGTAATCTTCTGAGAAGTCTTGCAGGTGAACATCCAAAACAGTGGGATCAAGTATTGGCATAGGCAGAATATGCATATAATGATTCTCCTAATAGGAGTACAGGGCAGAGTCAATTCCATATAATCAATGGAATGCACCCAAGAGGAGTGCTTGAATTGAGAGACTTGAGAAAAGTTGAAAGGAGAAGTGCTAAAGGAGAAGAGTTTGCTACAGAAGTTCAAGCAATACATGAATAAGTAAAACAACAACTACAGGACAACAACATAAAATACAAGAGCAAGGTAGATTTGAAGAAAAGAGAAGTTAATTTTGAGGTTAGAGATTTGGTTTTAGCACACCTGAGGAAAGAATGATTTCCAAAAAGGGAGTATAATAAGCTAAATTTTAAGAAAATTGAACCATGCAAAGTCTTGATGAAATTTTTTGCAAATGCATATGAAATTGAATTACCCCCTGATATTGGGATATCTCAAATTTTCAATGTTGTTGATTTGTATAAGTATGAAAGTGAAAATGTAGATGACACAGCAGAGGATCAAGAAGAACAAGAAGTTGATTGGGTGAAACAGTTACCTATAGCAAAGGAATTGAAGCCAAAGAGGATTTTGGACAAGAAATTGTTGAAGAAGACAAGAGGACAGGAGTATTTTTAGTATTTGGTCAAATGGAAGGATCAACCAATTGCTGAAGCTATTTGGATGACAAATACCATGCTACAAAAGTTGGGCAATTCTGTAGAAGAGCTCATGGACAAGAGCCCATGAAGAATTTTGTCCTCAGTAGTCTGATGCGGGAGCATGAGGCTTGAAGGCAAAAAGCTTTGAAAATACAAAAAAAAAAGTTTACAAGCAAAGGATTGGGATTCTTTAGCTGTCAATTTACAAGTTTTCTATATAGGTTTTAAGCTAGGATTTAGGGATTGAGTGATTTTGTAATTAAATGCATGCAATTTAGATTTAGTTGAGATTCTCGAGGAGAATATCAACCAAATTAGACACTGTTTAAGATTAGCCAGAATCGATCTAGTGTTTAAGGATCTTATTGTTAGGATGAAATGGTATTTATGTAAGTTCTAAATGATTGTAAGGCGATTTTGACTGATTTGGCTTGTTTTGGCCATATAAGATTAAGTTGCATTAATTATATCTCTGTGTATTTTTGTGTATAATTGGTCAATCCTGGAGGTTTTGCATCCCTCCGAAGTATCCTTGTGTGTTATTGAAATTCCAGTTTGACCTGAAAATTTAGAGTTATGTATGATCTGGCGTGATCGCATTTAATTTCTCTTTCACCATATATAAGACATGTGTGATCAACAACTGCAGGGGTGGAAGTGTATGAATTTCTTGATCGTCGTTGAAGCCCCGCATTCACTCCTAGCCATCGATCTCATTTTCAAACTCTAGGTCACAGTCAATTGCAGGGGTTAAGTTATTTTTTAATATGTGTGCTAGTTGAAGACCCGCAAGCCGTAGATTTGATGGCCTCTTATATCCAACGGATATCGGGTCATAAAGTGATCGGGCTTTAATTCCAAAAACATACCTAAACATTTATAGATAAAGGATTTACAATCCTTATCGGCTTCGTAAGGGCGGATAAACGTCGCGCAAGATCCATGTGCGATATATCGTTGCTGACCATTGGATCAAGTGTGCCTTGATCAATCAGTGGAGGATCAATGATTAGTTTCACATCACAATATTTCATGAGTGAATGAACCTTGGCCTTGAGCAAATGCAATTTGCAATGTGTGATGCGATTTGCAATGAACTTGTAAAGCGCTTATCATTGCAGCTAAAATTAAATAGTTCTGCTAATTTAACAAAATAGTCAAGTTTGGAGGTAGATGATTGATACTTCAAAGGAAATCCAAGAAGAAATTCCTCCTGAACTTGCAGAAATCGTTTCCGGATTTGAACGATTGTCCATTACACCTGCACCAAGGCCGCCAAAAAGGAGTACCAAGTAACCATGAACTGCTATATACACCTTAGAAAATAAATTTACCATGGACTTGATGTATGCGCAGGTAATATCCCTAAATGTTGTGTTTGATGTATCACGTTTACAGGGTGGCAGACTCGGCTTCCTATGGATAAAGGTATGCAACCTATGGGGGTATCCCTTTATATACGCAATGGTACGGGGAGCACAAGTTCGTGCTAGCGATGTCTAATGCCGAAGCGAATGACAATTGCTAATTTTTAAAGATGCCAAAAAACGTCTCGAGCCTAGACCACTAAATATGAACGTTAATGTTTCAAATGCTCCTTAGATTAGTTAATAGATTTTTAAAGTTGGTTTTGGAATTATGTTTTAATTTCAAGGTCTTAACGATGTTACCTTCTCCTAAAATGCAACTATATGATGAAATGAAATCCTTTAATTCGATGAAAGTTATCTATGTAGGGAAGAAGATCACTCAAATGATGCATCAAACCCAATGCAAAAGTGCATCCATGACAATCTCCAAATGCTAAATGAAAACTATGAAATCTAATATTTCATCTGATAAGCAATATGCAATGCCAAAACAAACCTTAAAGCAAAACTACCTTAAGATATAATGATGATTTTTTCTCTTTTTCAAAATGAAACCAACGTAATCTAGTGAAAAAGTAAAAGAGAATGCAAACAAGCCAACAAATATGAAAATCTCTTTTACATTAATGACTTGAATGCAACTTAAAATGCTTCGAAAACTATGAAAATATAAACACTTTCACTTTCACTTTTCGAAACACAAAACTCAAAGCAAACACTTCCTTTTGATTCAAATGAGACAATCAATTTGTAATCTATTGTTTGTCAAACAGAACTTAAGTGAATTTCACTGTATCTACTAATGAAAACAACTTAATACACAAGAACCAAAAGTGATTTGCAAAGGATGCCTGAACACACAAAGACTCTTTAACATAGGTAATTGATCTCTGACCTCTGATGAGAAGACCAACGGGTGGATGAAGGTTGACCTAGAAGACCTAGAAACGCTAAAAGGCTAATCAAACTTTAAGCACACTCAAACCAAGTTAAAAGGTGATTGTAATCAGACAATAAAGAGTCAACCAAGATCACACAGGTAAACCACTAGGAGAAGGTCAACAGAACTAAAAATAAGAAGACAAACCCTAAATTTCTTAATCTTCTGCAATCATCGCACCTGTCAAAAAGGAAAGTAGTGATCATCACTACTGTAATCAACAAACCCACGATATCATCGTGATTTTCAGGGTCAAAAAATGTGATAATTGATAAAAGCAAAGAAGAAACTTAAAATCTTCAAGAACATCTCAAATTAACAACCTTTAGGCATCTACCAGAAAGTGACATTGACTACAGACAAACATTGAGGTCTAAGAATGAACAGTTGATCAAACTCGTCAAAAGACAAGGTGAAGAAAGGGAAGGAAAGGGTCATAGGCTCCCTAATGAAGTCTCCATTTTATTGACAAGGTTAATACTCTCTGCAGATAGAGACGATCCCTCTATCCCAATGAATGGGTCTAGCAACTGAAGTGACAATCAACTAGACATCTTCCTAGGTTATAATTGAAAAGTATAGTGAAAGAGATGACCTATCTCGTTCTGATGCTATTCTAATTTCCTTTTTTGAGGGTCACCACTTGTGTCATGGACTTGTTCCTGCTTCTCTCAGTGTTTATGTACCTGCACAAGTGATCAAGAGAGAACAAAGCATGTCAAAACCAATAGCAAATCCAATAACAACCTACTTAACTGATCAAGGAGTGTCAAGCTAAATAAATAGATGAACATATATATTTTTGGAAGATGAACCAAAAATTGTATATTATTAGGAAATAAAGGGAAACTTACAACTAAAGCCTTGATGTTGAAAGGCTCTCCTTGAGTGGTAATCCAAGTCCAAGCCAAGAAACTCTCCAAACACTCCTTCTCCAATTCTAATGAATGGCCTCTAGGCACAAGCTTAGCATAAGGGTGCAAATAAACCTAGACCGACCATTTGGGAGAGGGAGTTAGGACTTCTCCAAAGATAGGATTAGGCCCACATCTCAAGGAGGTAGCTCATAGGGATAAGACAAAGATGTCAAATTAGAAGGATTCGACCTCATCTATGCAAAAAAACCTCCATCTTCCCGCTCTGGAAGCTTCTAGATCACGAAGATTCTCATCTCCTTTGGGAAAATTACCTTTTTGGGATCATCGCGGGTATGCAAGGGAATAAAGTGATGCCATCGCTGGTCAAACACAGTGCAATAGGTGACCATTGTTGTTTTGAGCCTCATAAGAGCAATGATCCTCATTTTAGGGTTTTAAGAGCTATCTCTTCAAGGAAAGCTCAAGACATTTTCCAAACAAAGTCTTAAGAGGCATCTGAGTTGTATACATGGATGAGTATACTGTCTAATGGTCATGTTTCGGGCACTTCGGAGTATGTCACAGGGAAGTGCAGGGGGTGTGACAAAATACTATGTAACAAAGACCTCCAGGGGTTTCTCCAGTAGTCAGGTGAGTGGCACGCCAAATTGAAGAGGCTCCTTATGAGGAGGGAGAAGACCATATCGTCGAGGTAGAGTGTAACCTAGAACCTTTAACCATGGGCATTCCATAGTACGCCTCAATAGATGAGGTGCAATTATGCTACTAGAGGCACATTGTAGGGGTGTCCGCCATACTGCATCGGTTGTTGGGTCGAGTCATTAGAGCTATTTCGTGTTATCATGAGCAACATGTGCATGAATAGCCAACTCTTGTTTACTTTATGCACTGTAGTTGGCTTATAAAGCCATGTGTCTCATAACACAAATTTTTCCATTGTGATGTAGCAAACTCTTTTTCAAACTCTCTCTCTATATATATCCGTGTGTGTGTGTGTGTGTGTGTGTGTGTGTGTGTGTGTGTTTTCTATTTACCATGACTATTTTGTGATGCTTTATGATTTACATGTTTCACAAATGTCTATCTAACACATAGTTAGCTAATGCATATGTTAATGTGTTCATGCGTCTTAGAATGTGATGATAAGTAATAAAATCAAAGTCTCATTCCAATATACAAACTCGCAAATACATTCTCAAAATTTAAGGGTTTCTAATTGAATATTTTCCATTAAGCTATATTACAATGAGTTGTGAATCAAGTTTTACAATTAATACTCTAATGCCAAGAACGATAGTTTCTGACAAAAGTTCGATGACCGCACTATATTCGGCAATATTATTAGTTGTATGACCTAAAAATATACCTTTTAACTTCACTAATTCACCATTAGAGCACGAGATAAGCAAGGGAAACTGTCTGCAAAATCAAACTAACACACCAAAACCATATTGCACACTAATGTACATCAGTATTTACATGAAAAATCATGCATAATACTTCTTTAAGTAAATCCCATTTCAAGGATTAGCCAAAGAATTTCCTTCACAATCTACTAACTCATATGCACCTTTTTGTAAAACTCATTTGGAAATGTAAGGCCCATGCCACATTGGTTCGAATTTACCAGCCCCCAATTTATCATTGGCTTGATCATATAGCAAGACCAAGTCATCCTCCATAAAAACACGGGGAGAAACAATTCAATCTTATTGAGCCTTAACTCGTTTCTTCTGGGCTTCAATTACTAACGCTGCAAGATGACGAGTTTCATCGAGCCTTTTGAGGTAAAGTAAATGTTCCTCCTCAGGTGAGGTATTGGGGAGTAATTTGATAGCTAGTTTCAGTGAAGGAATTTCACACTCAATTGGAAGAGTTGCCTCTAAACCATACACCAGCTGAAAGGGTGTGAATCCAATGGAAGTCTTAGTTGTGGTTCAGTAATCCCAAAGAGCTTAAAATAGCATGAGATGCCAATTTTATTTATGCATTCCAATGGTGTGTTGAAGAATGGTAACCAAGACTTTGTTGACTGCTTCAACTTGACCATTAGCCTATGGATAATAAGGGGTCGAGTTGTCATGATGTAAACCCCAACATAGCAGTGAGCTCTGCCATCATGTAATTTCGCAAATGATATCCATGATCAGTAATGATGGCTTGAGGGACACCAAATCGAGCTATGACATGGTTGAAAATAAATTTAGCATTTTTACCATCATCATCATGTGTGGGAATTGTCTCGACCCATTTAGAGAAATAATCAACAGTAATGATGATATGACCATGCCCCTCGACTAAGCAAGGGTTACATGTCATGAAATCAATACCCCATTTAGCAAAGGGGTCAATAGTAACAACTAGGTGTAGATTCGATGGTGGGGCATGTTGTTTACAGTTGTAAATCTAGCAGGCATGACATTTTTGGACTGCTAAAATGCAATATTTAAATAACGAAGGCTAGAAATAACTGGCACGAAGGATTTTCTTAGCAGTAGCATACCCTGACATGTGACCACCACAAGCCCCACAGTGGCAATCATTTAAAACTCTCTCAGCTGATTGGAGTGTCAAACACCTATGAAGGATAGAATCAACACCAACATGATATAAAGTATCGCCAATGATTCAATAGGGTTGGGACTAATGTCGAATACAACGACATTCAGAATTAGACAACTCTGATTAAAAAGTTTGCGTCTGGAGATAGAAAATAATATCCCTGTACCATGGATCAAGAGTGTTGATGAGAAAGATAGTTTCATCATAAATAAGCTCATCAAAAGTCGTAGAAGTGGTTGTAGAGGCAAGGTCACAAATTAACTTGGCGAAAACCAATGATTTATCTGATTTGGTTGTAGTAAACTCCAAATCAAACTCCTGAAGGGTAACAATCCACATTAAAAAATTGCCCCCTTAGAAACTGACAAGTCAGAATTTAGGTCATGAGGTTCCAATGAGAAAGCAAAGTGGTTTTCCACAAGGGAATATAGTGTCGAAAGCTTTGAATAGTGCGAATAGTTGTTAAACCTAGTTTCTCGTCATGATCACATCAAGTCTGAGTATCAATAATATTTCGGCTTAAGTAGTATATCATGTGTTTTTTTCCATCATCATCGTCTTGCACAAATACCATAGCTATAGTGCTATCGGTTGTGGCCAAGTACAAGAACTAATAGCAGTGATAATTGGGGGGATGCATTAAAGGGGCACTAATGAGGGTGTTCTTTAATGCATCGAAAGATTTTTGAGCAATTTCATCCCAAATAAATGGGATCCCCTTCTTCAGTAAACGAGTAAATCCCTTGGCAAGTTCAACATAATTGGGTACAAAACGACAAAGGAAATTACCTTTCCCTTGCAAGCTCTGCAACCGGTGTAAAGATGATGGAGGGGGTAAATTCACAATGGCCTCAACTTTTAGGGGATCAATTTGGATGCCTTCCTTAGATAAAACAAACCCTAGGAGATGACCAAACTCGACGCAGAAGACACACTTCTGCGGATTTAAATGAATATTTTAATGTCTACAACGAAGAAAAAACACTCAAGGTGGTCAAGATGGTCATGATGCTTAACAGAATGTGCTGGTAATTTGTCAAAATATGGTTGAATGATGTGTTTGATGTCATGAAAATCATGAGATGTTGCTCGTTGGAAGGTAGTGTCGGCAATTTTTAGACCAAAAGGGAGTTTTTTGTAGGCAAAGGTTCCCTGTGGACAGATAAAAGCAGTTTTATGTTGATCGGCATAAATAATGTTAATCTGGTTTTAGCCAAAAAACGGTCCATAAAAGAAAAAATCTCACTCCCCAGACATTCATCAATGATTTGGTCTATAAAATAAGTTGAATAATTATCTTTCAGACATGCCCGATTGATATCACGGTAATCAACACAAACGTGAATAGTCCCTTGTTTTTTAGTCACAAGGATAATGTTCAAAACCCAATCTATCAATGGAATAGGTTAAATGAAATCAGCCTTTAGAAGTTTTTCAACCTCTCCCTTTATAGTGGCTGCCTTTCTAGGGTGCATTGGGCAAAGTCGCTGACGAACAAGCTTCGTGTTTGGATAAGTAGGAATTTCATGCACAATTACACTCGGATCTATGCCAGACATTTCTTCATACGACCATGCAAAGACATCGTGGAATTTCTTAAAGAGGGCAGTGTAAATCTTGATCTCATCTGGAGAACAAGAAACCCTGACATGGATGTTCTCGACAATTCCTGGCTTAACAGAAATGTTGATGGGCATCGTAGCAGTAATGTTCCCCATGCTTCCCTCAGACAAAACTTTGCACACCAAAATAGGCGTTTGAAATGGATGGGTCAGTGTATGGGAAAAAAAGGTATCTAAATATGATGAAATATCTCCAAGGCTCGGAAGAAATGAGGAACGATAATGAGTGTCATTCCAGGGATTTTATTCAAGAGACATAACCTCAGTGATACTCTCATTAGTGGGAAATGTCTCGTTCAAGGGATCTGGAGAATCCCAAGAACCAAGCCAAGGGGATTGTGAATACGCGTCTAGATGCATACTAAGAGTAGCATGACTTTTAGAAGTGACCATTGAAGCCAAAACAATAGCTCAATAGGCTTGTTCTATTGGTCTAAGTGACATGACATCTCCAAAAGAATCAACTTGATCGAGATGAGGAATGATCAAGGGATCGTAAGAAGTGGAGATCATGTTGATGGAAGCGATGTTTGGAGGCGGGAGGGAAAAAGTTCCCATAAGAGAAAAGTCTTTAAAAAGATCCACCCCAACACTCTCATAAGGGATGTTAGTATTCCCCACGTATGGCACATTATCGTTCGCAGAGCTAGAAGAGAAAAAGGTTAACTGATCAACGGTGACTATTTTCCCTACATGAAGAAAACAGAGCACACAGGACAAAGAAGAAACCATGCAAAACATAGCATGAGTCCAACTTCGACCAAGTAGAAGGTTATAATTTAAATTGGAATCAACAACTTCCACTTCTAAGTTAGCGATTTTTCCTTCCAACGTTATGGGAAAGTTCATGAGAATACCGTAAGGAGGAGATCCTATGCCATCAAAGTCTTCTAAGGTGTTAGGAGAATGGTTCATAGGCGGAGATCCAATAGCTTTCCAGCATGAGACATGCATGATGCAGGTGGAAGCACCCTCATCAATCACAATCCGATGAATCATCTTCCCTTTTATAATGACTTGGATTTTAAAAGCAAGTTGATGTGGAAGACGTGGAACATGATTTTCTAGGTCAAAGGTATTCAAACTTGAATCGATAGGGTCAATTCCTTATATAGCGGATAGTAATGCTTTCTGCTACGATGGAAAACTCTAGAGAACTTCCAAGGTAGACATCATCGAAGGCGCTTGAGCTAAATCCTCGACAATATTGTAATGTTGGGTAGCTCGTGCATTCAGATTGTAAGATGATTTCCAAAGGACACCCTTAGGAGATGGTCTGATAGCAGAATCATTAATAGGTCTCTCAATATGAAGAGGACTGGAACTGGGGGAGTAGAAGTGGAAGGTGTATCAATAACTTCTTTCTCCACAACATGTTTGGGAGGGCTCGGATAGTCTTTCGACCGAGTGGAAACAGAAATAGGTATCGTTCCACTCATATAAACCTGAGAACCCGAAAATGTAGAAGACTATGGTTGTTCTACCAATTGGGTGATGGAAAATGTTCTTTTAGTACAACTGGTGTCCCTTGACTGCCTTTTAACAAGCGACTAACTTTAGCACGATGGGGACAATCCTTGGTATAGTGATATTCCTCACAAATGAGACAAGGATATTTGGGCTTACGTTTAGATGCATCATTAGCAAACAATTTCATAGGATCTTATTTGGGTATCAGATTTGGTTTTTCCTTTACCCCTCTTTTTACCTTTTGTGTAGGAATTTACAGGGTAAGTTCCTTAGATAGAACACCAATGGACATCGCTCACAAACAGATCATAGATCAGTACACCAGTATTTTTGACGTGATTAAAACCCTTAAAGAGGGAAACGGTCCATAGCCTGAGCCAACGCGACCACTTCAGACAATTTTTAATGTAAAAGAAAGAAAATTTACATAAGCTTCTCTCATGAACAATCACCTAACAAATGACCCTCCATGCTCTTTAAATAGAGATCATGGACCAATCGGGTGTTAAGCCATGGATCAAGTTTCATTAATACCAAGGAGAGAATGAACCATCGAATCACTTCGTGTCTAGAACACATCTTGACCGTTAGATTGTAAGTTACAAAAATTACATACTAAAGAAACACACTTTACCTAACTATACACTAGACCAAGTTGTACTTAATTATTTCCTATGTGTCAAAATATCCTAACATCCCCCATTAAGAAAAACTTGGGATATGACTGAAGGATGTATAAAGATGACACAATAGGAGGAGGAAGGAGACACTAGAGCCTATCCCCCCTTAGTGACAACTTCCTGAACTCCAACCATAAATCGAAGTTTAGTAAACTTTGCCTCTGTGAGAGCCTTTGTAAAGATGTCTGCAACTTGATCATCGATTGAACAATATTTCACTTCAAGAACGTGGTCATGAATAAGCTTTATGATGAAGTGCATGTGTAGTTCACTTTGTTTGTTGTGCTGATGTTGGACTAGATCTTTGCATAGTTGAATGGCACTTTGATTATCACACCAAAGTGTAGTCGAATGTTGTTGTTGAAAACCAAACTCTGACAAGATCTGACGAAGCCACAGGGCTTCCTTAATAGCTTCAACGGTGCCACGATACTTTGCTTCTGCTGAAGAAAGAGAAATGGAAATGTGTTTCTTGTAATCCCATATAATAGGTCAAGAAGCAAGAGTGAAGACACAACCTGCAGCAGACTTCTGATCATCAAGGTCACCAGCCCAATCAGAATCAGTGAAACCAACCAATAGAGGAGATGCTTTTGCACTGTAATGAATCCCAAACTGAATTATATCTCAAACATAACTAAGTATTCTTTTAATTGCTTTCTAATTACTTTCATGTGGTTTTTGCATAAATCGAGGAACAAGGCCAACAACAAAGGAAAGTTTGGGATGGGTATGGGTCAAATACAAATGTTTACCAACAAGTTGATGGTATAAGGTTGCATCAACTTCAGGGGAAGTACAAGTGACTGAAAGTTTGCCTTCAGACTAAAAGGGAGAAGGGGATGGCTTACATTCTTCCATGTGAAAGTGGTGTAGAAGATCAAAGGCATACTTGGACTGGGAAAGGGAAATACCTTCTTTGGATTGCAAGACTTGAAGACCAAGAAAATAATGCAAGTGTCCTAAGTCTATCATTTCAAACTGCTTTTTAAGGTTGTACTTCACATGGTTTATAAGGTTGGGATCACTAACAATAAGGATAAGATCATCAACATAAAGAACAAGAATGATAATAGACTTACCCACTTTCTTGGTGTAGACAGTATTTTCAAAATGACACCTAAAAAAGTCAATATCTACAAGAAATTTATCCATTTTGGCATACCAAGCCCGAGGGGCTTACTTGAGACCATAACGAGATTTGTTAAGTTGGCATACAAGGTTGGGATCTATTTGTATAAATCCAGGAGGTTGTTTCATATAAATTTCTTCATGCAAGTCCCCATGCAATAAGGTGGATTTAGCATCCATCTGACGGACTTCCCATTTGAAAGAGGCAATAAGGGAAAGAACAAGGTGGATAGAGTTTATTTTGGCAGCATGGGAGAAGGTTTCAATATAGTCAAGGCATTCAACTTGTGAAAAACCCTTAGCAACAAGATGAGATTTATGTTTATCAACTTTTCCATCTAGTCCAAACTTGGTTCTATAAAACCCATTTGCATCTAACAAGTTTTCATCCCTTTGGAAGAGGAACAAGGTCGCATGTATCATTTCCAATAATAAACGATTTTATTCATTCATAGTTGCATCCCAATATGGATGCCTTGAATCTTTTGCAAAGGTGTCGAGATCATAATTCATTGAAGCTTGAGCCAGTAAAGAAGAGGCTCTATCGAACTGAAAACGTGTACAACGATGATCTGTAGGATCACCTACATGAGCACTCGTTTCATCCCGAGTAGCGCAGACCCATTTTAGAAGCTAAGGAGCTAAAGGAGGATCCCGAGAAGGTTGGTGAGGATTTTCATCATCTAAAGAAGGAATATTTTCAAAAGTCGAAGGGATAGAGAGAGGTGGCACATCTTCCAAACTAGGTTCGTAGGCTGATATATTTTCAGCAAACTCTACATCTCTTCTAATGATAACATTTTTTTATTTAGGTTAAAGAAGTCTATATCCTTTGACATCTTCATAATATCCAACAAAAATACATTTTTCACTCTTAGGTTCTAAGGCTTTATGTTTCTCATCTGGAATATGGGCCCATGCTTTACTTCCAAAAACACGAAAGTGACTTACATCTGGTTTAATTGAGCTCCATGCTTCTTTTGGAGTGATATTCTTTAAAACCTTGGTAGGAGTGCAATTTACTATGTAATTTTCACAGCTAATTGCTTCTGCCCAAAAATTAAGACTAAGTCCTTTAGATTGAAGAATACAATTAGTCATTTCCTTTAAGGTGTGATTCTTCCTTTTAGCTACATCATTTTGTTGTGGAGTATATGGAACAATATGTTGCAATTGAATTCCATGCTCAGTGAAAATTTTGATGATTTTTTTTTTAACATATTCTCCGTCATTATCATATCTTAGTTTAAGAATTTGATGTCCAGATTATTTCTCAATAAAGTCCTTAAAGGCTAAGAACATCTTAAAGACTTCACTCTTGAGTTTTAGAAGTATACCGAAGTGCATCTGGAGAAATCATCAATTAAAGTTAAGAAATACTTGTAGCTAGAGAATGAAACAATTGGAACTGGACCACATAAATCACTATGCACGATTTGTAAAGGGGCTGAGGTGTGCCAAGAGGCACGTTTTTCAAAACTATCCTGATGATGTTTTTCAAGTACACATCTGGAACAAACACCATCTCTGCAAGATACCATAGGGAACCTATCACCATATTTTATTTACATAGATTTTGAAGGGAGCGATAGTTTAAGTGACCAAATCGCTCACGCCAAAGTTTGCTCACTTCATCATTGTGAGCAACAAATACTGAGGAAAGGATTGATGACCCAAATTTGATAAACTTATACAATCTTTTAGAATCATCAGCAATGCCAGTAGCTAAAATCTGTCTAGGATCTCTTAGGTCCTTAATTACAACATCATGAGGTGAAAATTCAACGGTTTTACTATCATCTGAATGAGTTATCTGATATACAGTTAGAAGGTTGCAGGATAAGGTAGGAACACATAATACATCATTAAATTGACCATTGTCTAGATGAATAGCTCCAATCCCTACAACACTAAGAGATCTATCATCACCAAGATATATATTTTTGGTGTTACAATCATTTAAAGAAGAAAATATGGCTTTGTTTTTTTCCATGTGCTAAGAAGCTCTAGAATCAGTGAGCCACTCATGAGAATGATAAGAAGAAGATACATTTAGTGCATAACCAAAACAATATGCTTGACAACCACATACAGAAAGTGTTATTCCTAAAGATGAAGTTGAAGTTGAAGAGTGCTCCAAATAGACGTTACACTTCTTCATTGTTGATTTTAAGACTTCCATCTTCTTAAAGCATTTGGATTCTAAGTAGCCATCATGATTACAAAATTTGCAATGTTTATCAGTCTTCTTCCCTTTGTTTTTAGTTGCCTTATCATTTTGTTGAGTTGATTTTTCATTTTGAGACTGAAATGGCTTAGCACCCTTGTTTAGTTTAGGACCATTCTTTTTAGGATGTTGCTTCTTAATTTTCTTTGAACTTGATTGTTGCTAGGCTACTAAAGCTTTCTTAGAAGAGTTTCTAATATTAAGAAAACCAAGATGTAAGATTTTTTCTTGTTATCTTATTAAATAATCACAAAACACATCAAAAGAGGGGGACTTGTAGTTGTCCTTGAGAAATAAATGCTTCTCTAGTAGAATGGAAGGTGGAAACAAACACAGAGTAAGTTGGCCCTAGCTTAGTAAGAATGGAATAGATAAGGCTACCATCTTCTTTCTTAACCTTAACACCTTCCGAGAGAAGTTAAAGGGTCTTGAATTTGGACAAAAAACCGTCAATGGAAGAAAATTTATTGGGGTCCAATGTAAGCAATTCGTTTTCAAGTTGATGGGCTCTAATTTTATTTTTAATTCCAAAAACTTTATTGATCTTTTTCATTTCTTCTTCGAGGGTATCAATTTCAGCGATATGGAATCTAAGGTCTGGATAAATAGACATCCCTATAAACCCACATGCTTGATCTTGCTTATTTTTTCATTTGGCTTGCTTATCTTCATCTTGAGGTCTAGAATCTTGGCCTCGGGTTATTCTATAAAGACCTTTACTTCTAAGTAAATCCACCATGTAGGATAGCCACTGGAAGTAGTTGGTGTTGTCAAGAATAATTAGGCATGGACTTTCCATTTTAAAAGAAATTGAAGTTGTATATGTTGAAACTAAGTGTTCCAATGAAAAGATCTCGAAAAATTAAATAGATTAAAAAAACGGCTCTGAAAACGACTTATGAATGAAGAAGTTATGGTTCTTTTAAGAAAAGTTGTTGAAGATGTCGATGGACCACGTGAATGTTGGGAAGTGAATAATAATATTTATATTTTAAAAAAATTATCCGCACACCCCCTCCCCCTTCCAAACTTAATTTAATTAGATCACTTTTAAAAAAATTACTTTATGTGACTCAATTTTTTACATAAGTGAAAGTCACTTTTACAATGGTATTTTTGAACTATCCGCTCATAATTTATAATGGGTGAGAACACTTTTACATAAAGTAACTTTAAAACATAAGTTACATGTGATTTTTGAAAAATTAACTCAACAAAAATTTACAATGGTACTTTATGAACTATCCACTAAATTGTAACTTAAATAAAAGATAAAATGACTATAAAATTATAAGTGACTCACTTTTTATAATGGGTGAGAACATTTTTACATAAAGTAACTTTAAGACATAAGTTACATGTGTTTTTTGAAAAAATAATTCAACAAAAAGAAATACTTAAACCCAAAACCTTTATTCTCGTCAAATAACTTTAGAACAAGAGCTAGTTTAAAAGGTTAGTAATTTTTTGAAAGGAAGGAGGAGGGTTTTTTTTTTTTTGCTCACTGGAGCATCGAAGTGTGTGCTTACTTGAAAACCCCATTTTTGCCTACAAAACAAAAAAACAACCACGCAAACCAAACGAACAATGGAAAAAAGCATACGCATGAAAAAAATGTTTTCTTTTTATTTCTCATTTACCCAGATCACACAAAGTCACGTGGAAAAGAGCATACATAGAAATCAAAGGTACATATCAGGTAATAATAATAAAAATTATAGACTAAAAAAAAAGATAAAAAACTATAAGTGCAAATAGAGACTGTATACCTCCAGATCTTAAAAATGGCATAACTAGGGCTACTAGAAACCTTTTCGCATGAAACGAAAGGGGTTTCTCATTGGAACAGATGCTCTTAACACAATAGAGTAGTGCTCTTGGCTTGAAAGAGGTCAAAAATAGTAGATATAGGAAATAATAAACAGATGCAGCTATACCGACTTCGAATTTCGATCACGAATGGATGCAGCCCTCGAATGGCTCTAATACCATGTAGGAATTTACAAGGTAAGTTCCATAGATAAAACATCAAAGGACACTACTCACAAATAGATCATAGATCGATACACTAATATTCTTGACGTGGTTAAAACCCTCATAGAGGGAAACAGTCCACAGCTTGAGCCAATGTTGCCACTTCAGGCAATTTATTAATGTAAAAGAAAGAAAATTTACATAAGCTTCTCTCATGAACGGTCACCTAACAAATGACCCTCCATGCTATTTAAATAGAGATCATGGACCAATTAGATGCTAAGCCACGAATCAAGTATCGGTAATATCGAGGAGAGAATGAACCGTCAAATCACTTCATGTCTAGAACATATCGTGACCGTTGGATTATAAGTTACAAAAAGTACATACTAAAGAAACGCACTTTACCTAACTATACACTAGACCAAGTTGTACTTAATTATTTCCTATGTGTCAGAATATCCTAACATTTTGAGGCTTTGTATTCCACGGTAGACTAAACGGCATTAACCTTAGAGTTTTTACCAGGATTTAGAGAGGGATTCAAAGGAGGATTGGATGTAGTAGTTGAAATGGATTTCTGCTTCGAAGAATCTTTACTGGAAGTTTGTTTCACTGACCAAATAATACCGGTGACAGGTGGTACGTCTGGAGGTTTAGAAGATGTTGGATTCATAGATGGTCTCGGAGCATCAGGCAAGAGATCATATAATGTGCTAGATTAGGAATATACCAAATATAAATATTGGACAAGGGAAATGGTTTGATCTTCGGTCACACAACCACCCATAGATATGTCCTTGGAAATTTTATTAACGAATGATTTGGTAAACCATTCAATTAACAGCTCATCAAGTATATAAAACTTGATAAGGCGACGCCAACGTCTCCACTCATGGATACGATGAGAGATGTGAGTAGCAGTATTTTGTTTCAAAGACATACGCAGATGGGTACCAGTTTCATATCGAACTGGTAACTGGAAGTGAGTAAGGAAGGCCATTGCCAAAGAGTTGAAGCCTTGATAGGCACCTCGAGGTATCTCGACCTACCATTTCGCGGCAGCACCCGTCAGGGTTCGTTGGAGGAGATGTAGACGAACAAATTCCTCAACCCAGGAATTGGATGAACACCATCAATGGTAAGTCATAACCTGGACCTAGGGGTCTTCTCCAAACTTTCCTTCGAATTTCGGACAATTTCCAAGAATCTTAGTGGGAACCGGAGGCCAACACGACAAATGGATTATTGGGTGATTCTTGAGCCTTGACACATCTAGTAGTTCCAACGTTGCTAGAAATGGAAATTATGGATTAAAAGGCATGGGATGCCTTTGATAAGGCTCAACTTGTGGATTCCAACCTTGTTGGTATGGGTTCTACCCCCAAAGCGTCAGATTTTGACCATAAGGAGCTTGATATTTCCCCCACTAAGAGGTATTCTAGCCATACAAAGGTGGATTTTTCCCCCACAAGGATGGGTTTTATCCAAGGTAAGGTCGATATTGACCCGTCACGAGTCATTGAGAACCATAAGGTGGATAAACAGCTTGTGAAGAGTATGGATTATAAGGTTGTTGTTGCAATTTTTGACCTTGGTGGTAAAATTGTTGACCCTGCTGCTATGGAGGTTGACCTTGTTGTTGTAAGGGTTGACCTTATCGATACAAGGGTTGGTTTTACTACTGCAAGGTTGTCCTTTTTGCTGCAATGGTTGTTGATAAAGCCCTTTTTGCACATAATGTCCTTTTTGTACATAAGGTTGATGTTGTTGGAAGGTTCCATATGGAATTTGTTGAGTTTTAGGTTGGTACTGATAAGTTCGAGCTTGAAATTGACCAGATGCCCCAAATGAGGGATTTGAACCAGGCTGCATTTGGGGGCATGCCTGTTGAGTAAAATGTGGATTTTGAGGCTGTTGTAAGGCATACGGAAGGTACGATTGCTGGTAGGGTATCTGGGTTGAAAGAGCTTGTTGATACAAGATTTGACCTAATCCAGATGGAATAGATGAACCGCTAGGATAAGGCACACTGCCAACAATTTGACTAACTACAGTAGCATGAGCTTCAGATCCACTCACACAAGTTCCACTCGAAACAAGACATACATATGGAGGATGTGGTTGTTTCCCCCCATGTTGTGGGATAGGTGGTGGCAAGAAAATTATATATTACAGCAATGGAACACATAGAATTTAGCATAAATATAAACATAGAACACACATCAAACCAGAGAGACATAGATATATGTGGTTCACCCAGTTTGAGCTACATCCACCCTGAACAGCCAGTCCTTCCTTTCTATTATCCAGCAAAATGAAGAGACACAACCTACAGTAGATCCGTTGTAATATCCTCTATTTTCTCTCACATTCTTACCTCTTTGTTTCTCGCTTGGAGAATACACATCTATTACATAGCCTCAATACATTGCCCTCATACAAAGAGAGGGGTTTCCTTCTAGGGAAAAAAAACCCTAAACTAAACACAAGTTCTACTATTAGATCATCTGCCCAATGAACGGCCCAGATTGACTAGAAATTATTATATTTTTACAAGGCAATTTTACATATGTTTTTAGCTTCGGGGGCGCTGCCCCCGAAACCCTCGCTGGGGGACTACTAGCCCCGGACCCCCTAGTAGGGGGGGATCGAACCCCCCGAACCCCCGC
>APFE030802076.1:0-11788 GCA_000404065.3 Pinus taeda
CAATGTGTTTGCTGCGCTGATGCTGAACTGGATCTTTTCAAAGCTGAATGGCACTTTGATTATCACACCAAAGTGTAGTCGGATGCTGCTGCTCAAAGCCCAATTCTGATAGGATCTGACGAAGCCACAAGGCTTCCTTACTAGCTTCCACGGCACCACGATACTCTGCTTCTGCTGACGAAAGAGAAATGGCAGCCTGTTTCCTACAAGCCCATGTAATAGGTCCTGAACCAAGAGTGAAGACATAACCGGCAGTAGACTTCCGATCATCAGGGTCACCAGCCCAATCAGAATCAGTGAAACCAACTAATAGAGGAGTTGCTTTGGCACTGTAAATGAATCCCAAACTGTATTGTACCTCGAACATAACGAAGTATTCTTTTAGCTGCTTTCCAATGACTTTCACGGGGGTTTTGCAAAAAACGAGCAACAAGGCCAACAGCAAAGGAAAGGTCAGGACGAGTATGGGTTAAATACAAGAGTTTTCCTACAAGTTGACGGTATAAGGTAGCATCAACTTCAGGAGAAGTACAAGAGACTGAAAGTTTGACTCCAGACTGAAAGGGAGAAGGAGCTGGCTTACAATCTTCCATGTGAAAATGACGAAGAATATCACAAGCATACTTGGACTGGGAAAGGGAAATACGCTCCTTGGATTGCAAGACTTGAAGACCGAGAAAATAGTGTAAGTGTCCTAAGTCTGTCATTTCAAATTTCTTTTTAAGGCTGGACTTCACATGGTTTATAAGGTTGGGATCACTACCAGTAAGAATAAGATCATCAACATAAAGAACAAGGATGATAAGAGAGTTGCCCACTTTCTTGGTGTAGACAGTATTGTCAGAATAACACCTAGAAAAGCCAGATTCTAAAAGAAAGCTATCCTTTTGGCATACCAAGCCCGAGGAGCTTGCTTAAGACCATAAAGAGATTTCTTAAGTCGACATACAAGGCTGGAGTCTGTTTGGATGAAGCCAATGGGTTGTTCCATATAGATTTCTTCATGCAAGTCCCCATGCAAGAAGGCAGATTTAACATCCATCTATGGACTTCCCATTTTAAAGAGGCAGTAAGGGAAAGAACAAGGCGGATAGAGTTCATTTTGGCAACAGGGGAGAAGGTTTCAGTGTAGTCAATGCCTTCAACTTGTGAAAATCCCTTAGCAACAAGACGAGCTTTATGTTTAACAACTTTCCCATCTGGTCCATACTTGGTTCTGTAAACCCATTTGCATCTAACAAGTTTTCGTCCCTTTGGTAGAGGAACAAGATCCCATGTATCATTTGCCAATAATGAACGATATTCTTCATTCATAGCTGCATCCCAATGTGGATGCCCTGAAGCTTCTGCAAAGGTGTCAGGATCATAATTTGCTGAGACTTGAGCCAGTAAAGAAGAGGCTCTTTCGAACTGAGAACATGTACGGCGTTGATCTGTAGGATCACCGGCAAGATCACCTGCTGCATTCCGAGTAGCTTGGACCCATTTTGGAAGTGAAGGAGCTTAAGGAGGATCCTGATAAGGTGGGGGAGGATTGTCATCCTCACTTTCATCATCTGAAGAAGAAATATGTTCAAAAGTAGAAGAGATAGAGAGAGGTGGCACATGCGCCGAACTAGGCTCGTAGGCCGATTAATTATCATCAAACTTTACGTCTTTTCTAATGATAACATTTTTGGACTTAAATGGAATAAGTCTATATACTTTGACATCTTCAGAATATCCAACAAAAATACATTTTTTCACTCTTAGGTTGTTGGGTCCCTGTAATACTAGTGATTACCCCATTACTATGGTAGTTGTACCCCTTATTAATATTGTTGTGCCCCTATTGCCCCCATATTGTTATTACTATGCCCATAGAATCTATTTATTGTTATTTTTGTGGCTTTATATTGTTATTGTTAGGTCGGCTAGGTTATATTGTGACTCCTTAGATTCCTATATATAGAAAAGAGGTTTTGTCATTTGTATCATCCAAGAATTGTTCATTTATGTAATGTAAAGGAGGTTGCTCCCTCGAAGGGGCTGAATTCTAAGGCGTTGATCTATCTTTTTTATCTTTTTTTGAGCTGGTTTCATAACATTTGGTATCAGAGCCAAGTTCTAGGGTTTCGCTGCTCCAAATAGCTCATTGTGGCATTTTCGCTATAACTTTTTTTCTACGATGTTTCAAAAGTCGGAAAAAAAACCCATTTGAGAAGACATCGCGCTGCAGCTCGGGTCTGAATTTCAGAGCTTTTTGCGCTATATTTGCGGAGATATGATCTGAGGAAGTTGGTTTTTTTGCATACTCCTAAATTACATTCCAAACAAGCGACCTGGGGAAAATCGTCATATCTTTCTCTCTGAGCATCGGATTGAAATTTCACAAAAAGGTACAAAAAGAGGACAGGTTGTAGTTTCTTGTAGATATTTTTCAGAACTAGAGGTCCAAATAGTGATACGCGACACTTCATACAAGTTCGCTCTTCTGAAAAGGTCTATAATCAGGTAACTATAGGAGATTTGGCATAACTCTTCATTGAAGAATCCAATTGGGGTGAGACTGGTGGCATTGGAAAGAGGACACAGAGGGCTACCACAGGTCGCAATTTCAGAAAACCGGATGTTCTGAAAGAACAGAGATACATCAGTGCATATCGAGCTCCTACAAGAAAAAAAGGTGTGTAGATTTTTTAAATTTTTGCTTAAGATTGGTTTGAAAATTTATTTTGAAGGAATTCAAAGGGCTAGTAGAGCATTATTATCGGTAACTGATGCCCCGAGGAATGAAAATGCAAACACCTAGTAAGGAACCTGAAAGCTCTAGCATGACTCATGAAGAAGAAAAAGAAATGCTACATGATATATCAAAATTACAAGACCAAGTGCAAAAAATGTCAGCCTCACAAAAGCTAACAGAAGTTAAGATAACTGGCATGGAATCTAAGATAAAGGGCATGGAAGCTAAGATGGATGATTGGAAGACAGATTTGAAGATAGACATGGACGATTTGCAGACAGATTTGAAGACAAACATGGACGAATTGAAGATAACTATGAATAAGTTGCTACAAGAAATGGTCACTAAGGGTGAAAGGGTAGTAAATGAAACTCATGATGAGAACAAAAGAAATGTTAATCATGATTCCATAGACTCTAATGTGGGATCAAAGACCCATCATATTCCAAAAATCGATGTGAGGAAGTTTGATGGCAAGGATCCCGCAACATGGATATTACAGATGGAGCAATTTTTCGGTCTCAATAATGTGCAAAACACACAAAAGGTACGTATGGCAACTTTATATTTGGAACCAAATCAGTTTGTATGGTATCAATGGCTTTGTTCTCGTAAACAGTTTATCACTTGGGCAATTTTTACAGAAGAATTGGTAGCACATTATGAGGATACAAAAAGCAACACTTTTTTTAGCCAATTGATAAGTCTCAAACAAAAGGGTTCAATAATGGAGCACATTGAGGAGTTCCAAAAATTGAACATAAGGGTAAAAGATATTCCAGAGGAGCATAGGATTGATGTGTTCATAGGGTCTTTAAAGGATAATATCCAACATGATGTTCACCTTTGGGAACCTGATTCATTAGAGAAGGCATTCAGGTTAGCAAGAAAAATGGAAAGCAAAATTATGGCAACCAGGAAGCATACCACTCACAACTATAAAAATGGAAGTGTTGTTGCCCCTAGTCTTCCAAAACCTATAAGGTTGACACCACAAAAATTGGAAGAAAAAATAGCAAAAGGGCTTTGTTACAGTTGTGATAGAAATACACTAAGGGTCATAAGTGTGCTGAGAATAAATTACTCTACATAGATTGTGAAGAGGAAGAAGAAAATGAGCAAGAAAGGTCAAAAGAAGAGGATATAATCCAGGAACAAAGCCTAGATGAAGAACAAATAAAGCCGACCATATCTTGTAATGCATTGGTGGGAATTACCACTCCTCAAACCATCAAGATAGAAGGACAAATCAAGAAGAAAAAGGTAATAGTTTTGATTGATTCGGGAAGCACCCACAATTTTATTCATTGTAAGGTAGCAAAAGGATTGAATTGCTTCCTATATCCAGCACCAGAGTGTCAAGTGATGATTGCAAATGAAACAATAAATTGCTCTGGAAGTGCCATAATATCAAGCTATCCATGGGAGAATATGTATTGACTAGCCCAATGCTTTCCATTCCAATGGGAGGTGCTGATGTTGTACTAGGAGTCCAATGGCTACAATCCCCTCTGTTGAGCTTATTTATGTTGACTAAATTAACGCAAGCTATCTATTATCAATCCGCGGTTTGTGAAACCTTAGAGGCAAATCCATTATTTATGAGATCGAAAAATATAACATATTACTTTTGAAAGATAAATGGCAAAAGAAACTAACGGGAACATATATCAAAAACTCATAATTCAACCAGCTTAAAAGAGGAAATACTGAAAGAGTTCTTGACTCAAGAGATCTGCTCTCACCTCAATTATGACTTCAATGAATTAGAGATTATAATTAAAGACTCAAGATGCATAAATCATACATGAAAAAGAGCTCTTAACTTAAGAGACATTCAAAGTTTTCCATAATAACTTATTCATCTTAAGATATAAAGCTAAATAGAAACAAACTGTTTGCATGTAAATAAAGGACTAAATCTAATGCATCATTTCAAAGAGAGAATGCTCAACTTGAGCACTTGCTTGCCAACTCAATTAGATGATGAAGAAACCATTAATAAATGAAATCAATAAACATAATGCTATCTGAAATAAGACTTTGAACAACCAAAGCTAACATCAACCAGAATTGCAATGAAATAGAACTAGTCTAAATTGGAAGTGTACTTAGCTTGGTGTGGGGGCCCTCCACCCTTGCCTTGCACACTTATGGAGATGATATCAGAAGCTTTGGATCAGTCAAACATCCATGTATTGATCAGAAAAATAAAAGTAACACAAGTCTCCAACTTCAAGTCTTCACACCAAAAATATTACAGCATAAAAGTGTCAAATGTCAAGTGTGTTGAGCCATCAAAATGTGGCTCTTAAATAATGAGTCTATGAAACCAACTGATCTGAAATCTCTCTAACAAACATAGCTATCCTAATCCACATATCCAGGTCGAATCCAACTCCCTCATCCCAAAATATATGACTAAAATCAGGGAATCCTAAAACAGCCCTATTTAAATGGGATTTCTGGATGACTAGTCATGATTGACTAGCTCCAAAAAGGCATAAGAAAACTCGTTCTCCTGAAACCAAGCATAGGTAGCTTGGTCCTAGTTCCCAAGCCTTCTATTCATGCATCCCATTCGTGCTGAGGTGGCATGCATCCATATCAACCATGAAGTGATTACGGGAATTTCTTAAAACTGCCAAAATTGCACTAAAACTCAAACTTTAATAAAAACTTTAGAATTTGATAAATCAAAGTTAAATACCTGTTTAAACACCAAATACTCATTAAAGTGAGATGAATGAGATGAAAATGAGGGATAAATGGATAACTAGATATGTTTATTAAAGCAAAATGAGATCAAATCTGAAGCCCGACATCTCTCCCATGCTTATGTTCAAGCATGTCCCCATGCTTGCTTGCTTCTCTTGGACCTTCTGCCCTCTGAAGTAGATGTTGTGCCTGTATCGGTTTCCCTGTCCACATAATCAAGTTCTGATCCTTGTTTGGCCTTTAATATTGCTGCTTTGACCTTCTGCTTTTCATACTTAGCCTGCCATGTGTTTTTATCTTTCAACCACTTAAATGCTTGTTTAGAGAGCAATTCATTTCTTCTTTTTAACTTGTTTAGTTCTTCCTGTAGTCTATCATTTGTTTGTTTTAACTTTGCATTTTCTTTTCTCTGTGATTTATTCTATGATTTCAATTGCTTCTCAACAATTTTACTTATCTCAAGCTGATCTGTTAAGTCTTGTATCTTGGCCAAATTCAGTTCTTTTTCAAAATCTTGGGTAGTTTTCATCAAAGATTCTCCTACATCATTGTCAAATATAGAATCTCTCTCAAGGGGTTCCTGTTCTTCTGGTTTCCTAGGAGAATAGGCTTCTACCTCCTTTTCAAAATCAACAGAATTCCTAGTCCTAGGAACAGAAATAGATGTATCAATCTCATGCATAGCTAACTTCTTTGCTCTGGTTCTAGGATAGAAAGGAGAGTTCATCATGCTTCTATCCTCTTGTTCTACTTTGTCTTGCATATCAACAAAATGTTCAGTAAAGTGATGTCTATGCATAAATTCCTTCCAATCTAACCCTGTTTCTTTCACCTGATACTCTACCAAGATTTTAATTAACCCTTGATGATATACCTGTGTGGCCTTTGGCTTATTCTCCTGTTTCACTGTTTCGATCATTTTAACAAGACTCTTATATAAGAAATATGGCAAGTTTATTCTACCATCTCCCTTTATGTGCTGCAACAATCTAACATGGTACAGATGAGCAATACTATACTGTCGGTCACAAGTCAAAAATTTCTGAATAATCATAACTAGCTCTCCCCATGGTTCATTGAACCATTCACGAGGTATCCCCTTAGCTCTATCAAAGGTCCCTTTCCTATTCTTTTCAAGGAAGAAAGTCCAAGCTTTCTCCTTGAAATGCAGACCCTTATGATAGTTTTCTCCTATCATAGGCAAGTTTAGGGCTTTGGACAAGAATTCCTGAGTCACTGGGATACTGAGTTCACCTATCTGAGTTTTATCTTGACTGAAATTATTGATAAACTCTTTAGTTATTTGTTCTGAATGACCATTGAACTTCTGAAGGAAACCTATCATGCCCGACTGATATAACTTTTCTATTGTTTCTTTTCCCCATTGCTCTATGTGAAATTTGGGTTCTACCTGGTTCGTCATTATCTATGTGAACCAATAAATGTAATCCTCAGCTGTTACTAATTTCATATTGACAAGGATAATGATTATTGTTTCTAAATGAAATCGTAAAAGCAATGAGGCTTACCTGCCCTTTCTGATTCAACTTTAAGTCTCTGCTGTCTTTCCTCTGTATAAACCTGTGTCAAATCCCTGTTTCAAAGCATACCAATCTGAATACCCATGATCAATACTCTGTCCCCTGTATATTGTTTTTAAATCATAAATACACAAACAAAACTAACCATGTTTTTTCAATCAAAACAACGTGATTACTAAAAGCATGAGAAAAATTTGTGCTTTCAGTCTCCTTAAACATCCTCTGTGTATTTATAATCAAAACTCTTCCTCGGCCTCAAAACATTCTCTGTGTATTTCTAATGACTGTATAATGCAAAACAAAATTTCCTCTCGGTCTCTCCGAAGTTTGACTACAAACTGCACTGGCTTTTTAACAAAAATTTTTGAAACCGATGACTGAATATACAGACAATTTCACTCTCGGCCTCTCCGAAGTTTGACTACAACTGCACTGGTTTTTTTAACAAAAATTTTTGAAACCATGACTGAATATACAGACAATTTCACTCTCGGCCTCCAACCTCAAAATATCACTGTGTATAAAAACGCATGAGCCTAGAGGGCTTTCACATGCGCTCGGCCTCTGCTCATCGAATGGCAAACATAAGAAAATTAAAAGGAATTCAATCAATGCGCTCGACCTCAAGGCATGACCATGCAACTTGGTCTGGCAACAAACATTTGCAGTCAAAACAAATCTATTTAAGGACAGTTCTTATGGTTTCACAGGCACAAACATCTGAGTATGTATATGAGCACTCAATGAAATGGACGTGGTTGACTCTATGCAACTACAACATTCCCCTGTTTCCTTCTCGGCGTTTTTGTCACTGCACACCCATTCAACTCATATATATATTCAACAGTCAAATAAATAAACATGCCCGCATGTTGTTTGGTGCAGCTATGGATTACAAACCCTCATAGCGTTTGGTGACAGCTGATGGCGCAATGACAACGTATCTATATGCACTTGGCGGCTTTTAAACAAAAAGATACGACTCAGTGTTTATACGCTCAACAATGTTTAAACTCAGTCATTTAATTTTCCTTGGCGCGTTAAATGCATACAATCTCTCATGCTCCCTATCGTGTAATGCATGCAACCATTAAATTGAAGTGCTAGCCGATTCATTTCCACTGTTTATGCATTTGAAAACAGAGTCATTGAATTCTATGTGCTGTTATATGAAGAGATATCCTGGATTTGTGGTATTACCTGGCTGTCACTGGCCACGCGGGAGGTAAACAACCATCGAATCCCCTCCTTTTCGGGCAGTCAAACTGCTGTCAACAAGCAACTCAAGTTTATCTCTAGTTCGCCGAGCGCAAATCATGCATATGCTTACCTTGTTGTTTACCAAATTCGGCGTCCACACGTAGAATTCTTCTTAAAGCTTCTCTCAGGCTTTCTCCGATCTTCTTTTGTTGCTCTGCTCACAACCCCGACCCTCTGAGCTCTCGGCGATGAAGAAATGGGTTTGAATTGGGCAGGGGAGGGTCTTATGACCGTTTCCTATGGTACCTGGTTTTCATTAGATGGTAGATAATGGTGACAGGGCCGTCCTCATTGACTCAATCGCCCGACTGAGTCATGAGGATGGCCGTATTTTCTTTGGTTCAATTCATACCTGCCGCTGTTCCTCCAACCAATCGGTCTTCAGCCTTCATACACCGTGTCAAGACCGGACCTGTGCGCCGTTTGTTTGACTCATTACTCTTATGTTTTGATCATACCCTTCGTATAACCATCTTCGTTGCCATGATGGTTGGGTGATATGCCGTCGTTTGAATATCATTCTCCACCACTGCATACGGCCTCCTTATATCACCGTGTTGCAACCCTTCGTCGTTTTCATAATTGCCATAACAAGTGTATGATATGCGCCTTTTGATTTATGTTGCCAACTATACATATATATATATATACCATAGTTGCATTCCTTATATCACCATATATGACTTGCATTGCGCCCGCGTCCTTTATGTTATATGCTTGCACTTTTAGGGTTTATAAATATGTCTTACTTCGTTTTTTATAACCCTATGTCCTTTGATATATGCACTTTATATATAATTTTTTCATATGCATATTTCCTTATAACATTATTAGGTTATGTCTTTTATAATAATCTGAGCGCCTTATAACCATAATGTTTATTTTCAAATGCTTTAATACTTTAGTGCATAACATATAACATCGCCTTTATAATTTTAAAAATGACCATTGGGGTCATGTTTTAAAATTATAATCATTCTAATGCTCTTGGTTCATGTGCAGGTACAAGAGTGGTCCCAGTTTGATCATTTTGCATTCAATGAAAAATATCTAGGGAAATTTGATGTGAATGGAATGGAATATTAAATAGGGGATGTAGGGTATATATGTGGGAAATAATGTTAATGAATATTTGCAGATATTAACTTTAATTAAATCAAAACTAGAAGTTCCTACAAAATTTGAAATTTAAGCACACAATGGCGTATAATATACTCCCTTGCTGTTGTTTGTACAGGTGATATGTACAGGTGCTCCTTGATGCTGTTTGTACAGGTGGAATGTTGGATCCAAAATATGTTTGGACAAATGAAAAGTAGCCTTTTTTCTGCTTCTTGTTTACTATACTCCTTTGCTGTTGTTTTATTCAGGTCCCTTTGAAGGATGTTTTTCTTTCAGGTCCCTACGCAATGTGTCTGGAATGATTTAATCTGCTGCAACTTGTTTGCTTCAGGTTCAAAGTGGACAACACAATCCTTTAGCTGTAACAGCTAAAGGCTTGCTATAATCCTCTCCCTCGTTGAATGTTTGACTTGTCCTCAAGTCAACTGTTGAGAGGCCCTGCATTGACATTATGTAAGAGTAGTAAACAGGAATATAGAATTCATAGAGTCCAGGTTTCCCTGGTTTTCCCCTATGAATTCATGCTTGCTAAGTGCCAGTTGCCTGGTTTTCACTAGCAAACAATTTATTTTTTATGTTTTGATGTTTTCATATATTTTTTCTCTTTTTTTATGTTTTTTTTTCTTTTTTTTTTAACTATACATATTTTTTATGCTTTTTCTGAACTGGAAGATGGCATGGCCATTATTTCCAGTCCATTTTCTTGGATCAGTTGTTTCATAAATATCTCTTTGCTAATAGGCTGATGATAGACTTTCAGCCTATGACCGTTGACAACAAATGAGGTGGGATCCTGGTCGATGGTCTTTATCCTCACAGCTCCATTTTCAAAGATTTCCTCGATTTCATATGGCCCCAGCCAATGTGTTGTAAATTTTGCTTTGAAATCCCTGAATTTGGAGTCGAATAATAACACCCAGTCTCCCTTCTGGAATGTCTTGGTTTTGATGTATCGATCATGCCATTTCATCCTCTGTTGCTGTACTAATGTTGTCTGTTCAATTGCTTGTTGACGCTTTTCATCCAATTGGTTAAGTTCCATGATTCTCTGTTGTTGTGCCTCTGTGAGATCCATGCCCAACTGTGCTGCTAATCTGTAGGTTTGTATCTGAAACTTAATGGGCAGTAAGGCTTCTTTTCCATATACCAACTAGTATGGACTAAAACTAGTTGTATTTCTCCATGTGATCCTATAAGCCCATAATGCATCCTTTAGTTTTTCAGACCAGTCCTTTCGATTAAGCTGCACTGTCTTAGTCATAATATTTTTTAAGACCTTGTTTGTGGATTCTACCTGACCATTTGCTTGCGGATGATACGGAGTAGATTTTCTGTGCTTTATCTTGTATTTTTCTGTCAGATCCCTCACTAACTTTGAGGTAAACTGCGTTCCTTGATCTGTCACTATTTGTCTTGGTACTCCATATCGCACAAAAATTTCTTCAAAGAGGAAAGTAACCACTGTGTCCTCTGTCGCTCTGCTTACTGCTTTGGCCTCGACCCATTTTGTTACATAATCCGTGCATACAAGAATGTATCTCTTTCCATTTGACGCTGGATTAATGGGTCCCACAAAATCAAGTGCCCATTGTTCAAATGGCTCAATGAGGACTTGAGGCCTTAGTGGCATTTCATCTGACAAGATGGGTCTCCCTACTCTTTGGCAACTGTCACACTGTTTGACATATGCCTTGGAGTCCTTGAAGATAGATGGCCAGTAATAGCCCAATTGCAGCACTTTGTATGATGTTCGTTTTTCTGCAAAATGGCCACCACATGGTTCGTCATGACATGCTCTAAGTATATCTAGTATTTCATCTTCACGTACACACTTTCGAATCATTAGATCAGAACCAGTATAAAACAAATCACCATTTACCCAGCTATATCTAGAGCTTTCTCTAATTATCTTCTTTCTTTGCTTGCTTGTAAAGTGATTTGGAAATTGTCCAGATGACAAGTAATTTGCAATATCAGCAAACCAAGGGGTTTTTACTGTTATTGCAAATAGATGTTCATCCGAGAAGTTATCTATCACAGGATTTGGGTCTTCTGGTGTTTGGATGCGGGACAGAAAGTCAGCCACCTGGTTTTCCTTACCGGGCCGGTCTTGGATTGTAATGTTAAATTCTTGCAATAACAGGAGCCATCTTGTAATTCGCCCATTAGTGATGGGTTTGTTCATCAAGTATTTTATTGCTGAATGATCTGTATAAATAAACACTTGATATCCTGTTATATAATGCCTGAATTTGTTTACTGCGTGTATTACAGCTAACATTTCCTTTTCAGTGACTGTATAGTTTGCTTCTGCAGGTGTCAGATTTTTACTAATAAAGTATATTGCATAATGAAGCAAATTTTCTTTCTGTCCTAAAGAGGCACCTATTGCTGTATCGGATGCGTCAGTGGAAATATGAAA
>APFE030802083.1:0-65966 GCA_000404065.3 Pinus taeda
CTGGGGTTGTGGTTGACCGCACTATGTCAAAAATTGTCCGCAAAGGAAGGGAACTGACCAGATATCCCAGATTCATGAGGCATCAACCGTGGGTGACGTGGGACGAAGTATGCCAAGAATTAACGCAGCCTTGGACGATCGCCAGGCAGAATACCAGCCCACCATGGTAGAGTTTGAAGGTAAAATTTTAAACCTTTCCATCTCTGTTCTAATAGATCCTGGAGCTACTATAAGTTACATTAGTCCAAAGATAGTTGAACAGTGTAAATTGCAGCCTGAAAAATTCAGGAATCCTTGGCTGGTACAGCTAGCTACAGGGACCAAAAGACGAGTAATGGAAAAGGTAAAAAGCTACCCTATAGTGGTAGCAGGACAACCAGTAGTGGCAGACCTGAATATACTTCCCCTCGGGTCCTATGATGTCCTAATTGGGATGGACTGGTTATAAAAGCATTGGGCTTTAGTGAACTGCAAAACAAAATTTATACGGTACAAGGATGATGCTGGAATAGAACAAGAAATGCAGGGAATTAAACGACCAGTTCAGGTCCGACCAATCACTGCATCTCAGCAAGCAAAATGCATCCGGAATAGATGCCAAGTGTATGCGATTCAGGTGGGCTATGCAGAAACCAAGAATAAGGAGAATCCGCTAGAACACCTCCCAGTTATAAAAGAGTTTGCAGATGTATTCCCAGAAGAAATTCCTGGATTACCTCCAAAGAGGGACATAGACTTTACCATTGAGTTAATACCAGGAGCTGCTCCAATTTCGCGGACACCTTATAGAATGAGTGTGCCAGAGTTCACTGAATTGAAGATGCAACTACAAGAATTGCTGGATAAAAATTATATCCATCCCAGTGTATCTCCATGGGGAGCTCCGATGCTATTCGTCAGAAAGAAGGATGGAACTCTTAGAATGTGTATTGATTACCGGCAATTAAACAAGCTCACAATTAAAAATAAATACCCTTTACCGCGGATCGATGAACTTTTTGATCAAGTCAAGGGAGCGACAGTATTTTCTAAAATTGATCTGCGATCTGGATACCATCAGATCAGGATTAAAGAAGAAGATATCGCTAAGACAGCCTTCCGAACCCGGTATGGGCACTATGAGTTTGTAGTGCTTCCTTTTGGATTGACTAATGCACCTGCCACGTTCATGTGTTTGATGAACAGTGTGTTCCATCAATTTCTAGACAAATTTGTGCTAATATTCATTGATGATATTTTGATTTATTCTCGTTCTAAGGAGGAGCATGAGGAACATCTTCGGATGGTACTGCAAACTTTGCGAGAACATCAGTTGTATGCTAAGCTCAGCAAATGTGATTTCTATAAAGAAGAAATCCAGTATTTGGGTCATGTAATTTCAAAGGAAGGAATTGTTGTTGATCCTGAGAAAATAAAAACCATACTGGATTGGCCTGTGCCAAAAGACATGGCGGATATCAGATCCTTCATGGGATTGGCGGGATATTACAGAAGATTCGTGGAAGGTTTTTCAAGGGTGGCATACCCTATCACGTCCTTGCAAAAGAAAGGGAGGACATTCAGATGGAGTTCTGAATGTCAACAAAGTTTTGAGAGGCTTAAGAAATTACTCACATCTGCTCCTGTTTTAAGTATAGCTGATCTGAACAAGGACTATGTGGTATGTACTGATGCTAGTGGAGAAGGCGTTGGAGGTGTGTTAATGCAAGAAGGGAAAGTAATCGCCTATGAATCAAGAAAATTGAAGGAACATGAGCAGAAGTATTCTGCCTATGATCTGGAATTAGCAGCTGTCATACATGCGCTTAAGATGTGGCGACACTACCTTCTGGGAAGGAAATTTTTGCTACTCACAGATCATCACAGCTTAACAAATTATTTTAGCCAGCCCACACTAAATGCAAGACAAGCTCGTTGGGCAGATTTCTTAAGTGGGTTCGACTTTAACATTCGACATCTGAAGGGAAAGGAAAATCGGGTAGTTGACGCATTGAGTCGAAAGGTGCAATGTTTGTATGAAGTTACATTCAGTAGATGGGAAATTTCCTTGCTGGAAATGATGAAAACAGCAGCAAGCCAAGATGTTGAATACCAACAGATGAAGCAACACATGTCACTTTCCAGCGAGGGAAGTCCGCAAGACTATGAGGTTAACATGGATGGAATGCTGCTTTACAAAAAGAGATTGTTTGTACCAAATGACAACAGCCTCAAAAATTTAATATTGAATGAGTTTCATACCAGTCACTACGTTGGTCATCCCGGGTACCAGAAAATGCTGACTGCACTTCGGAAGGAATATTACTGGCCAGGTATAAAAAAGCATGTGGCTGAATTTTTAGCGCGATGTTTGGAATGTCAGCAAATCAAGACGGAGCACCAGCACCCGACTGGATTATTGCAACCCCTGCCCATCCCTGAATGGAAATGGGAAATTATATCAATGGACTTTATAACCGGGCTGCCTAAAACAAAGAGGAACAATGACTCTATCATTGTAGTGGTGGACAAGTTAAGTAAGGCAAGACACTTCATACTGGTACAATCCACCTACCGAGCAGTGCAAATTGCACATGTCTTTATGCAAAATGTGTTCCGACTTCATGGACTCCCAAAAACCATAATATCAGATCGGGATGTGAAGTTTACGTCCGCCTTCTGGAGAGCACTATTTGCAGAATTGGGTACACAGCTGAATTTTAGCACTGCTTACCATCCCCAGACTGATGGGCAGACGGAGAGAGTAAATCAGATGGTGGAAGACATGTTGAGAGCATGTGTTATGCAAAAACTGACACAATGGGAGGACTATTTACACTTAGTGGAATTCTCTTACAACAATGGATATCACACATCAATTCAGATGTCTCCATTTGAAGTCTTGTATGGACAGAAATGTCGGACACCCTCAAATTGGAGTGGCCCGGAGGACAAGTTAAGGTTGGGACCAAAAATGCTCAAGGAGATGGAGGATATGGTCAAAAAGGTGCGAGCTAACCTGAAGGCCGCTCAGGATAGACAGAAAAACTTTGCAGATTGGAAAAGAAGGTTTAAAGAGTATCAGGTGGGCGATCATGTTTATATCAGAATTCAGGCAAGGAAAAGTACTCTGCAGTGGAGCAGCTGCGCTAAACTTGCACCCCGATACTTCGGACCTTTTCAGGTCTTGGCAAGGGTTGGGCCAGTAGCTTATCAGCTAGCCTTACCAAGCCACATTAGAATTCATAATTTATTTCATGTATCCATGCTTAAGAAGTATATCTATGACCCTAAGCATGTGATCAAGTGGCAAGATATAAGGGTAAGGATTGTTTTTCTAAACTAGTTGAAAATGTATCTGTAACAAAAGACTGATACTGTTATTGATTGCAGGTCGAACTGGAAGGAGAAGTTCGGGTCGAGCCGCTGAGCATTCTCGACCGGAGAGAAGTGCAGTTGCGGAAGTGGGTTATTACCCAAATTAAAGTGCAATGGCAGCACTATGGGCCTGAAGAGGCTACTTGGGAAGACGAAGAGCTGTTTCGAAAAGCTTATCCGGAATTGTTTGGAGACACTAGACATCGGGACGATGTCCAATCTCAGGAGGGGGAGATGTGATGACCCCATAAAATGTAATTATTTAGAAGTTACTGCAGTAAAACACTGAATTGAAATAATATGAAGAATTTATTTTCTTTTGAGGATATGATGTTAATTTTACATGTGCACTAAATTGATGATTAAAGGAATTAATCATGAAGATATCTGACTTCCCAAAATAAAAGGGAATTGGAAAGAAAGGTTAGTTAATATAACTAGAAATAACCACCTTTCCCAACTGGAAGGGTTTCCAGGGAAAAGGGAGGTGGGTTGAGAACTCTGGGCTGTAGTGACAGGCAGAGGAGAAAGGGAAAGAAAACCCTGGATGGACTAAGTCTGGTAAGGACCAGATAGTCAGGCACAAAGAGAGTGCTGGCTTACTGAGGATAGTGATCCGGTAAGCGTAAGCTTGGGGGGAGACACAGGTCTGAAAGGGCTGGTCTCACGGTTGGGTGGAAAACAACTATTTGGCAGGAGAAGCGTTCCAGATTCAACTTACCAGAGGGGATCAGGTAAGTAACGGAACCCTCATATGCCTGGTTATCTATAGTACAACTGTGATTATCTGAGCAATTAATTATAATTAGCTTATAGAGTAAATCACGTTAATAGACAACCTAGCTGTAAGAGCAAGAGATAGCATGTCTGTGCATAACTGTAGACAGCTTAATTGCAAGATGTAAAGATAATGTGTCTGTGTAACTAAGAGGTATCAGTATAAAGAACAATCAACCTCGAAGTAAACTAGAAGACGGGAAACAGCCGTATAATCGTAAGGCCAAAGACTGATATGGCTATAATATTCTGTGCAAGAAAGAAATGTAAACAGAATAGTTAAAACTTCAAGAGCTGAGAACAGCTGAACCTTTAAAACAAATGAAGCGGACTGTTAATAATATAAGTCTGTATTTATCAATTAAATGACTACATAGTCTGGAGAAAAACGAATCACGGAAACTGAAATCTTCATGCAACCAAAATAACTGGGTCGATATGACATCAAGACCCTAATGGTCGCAAGCGGCTATATAGAAACCATAACACCTTTAAGTAAAATGCCAGCAGAGGGTCAACAAATAAAGGAAAGGCATAATAGCGTGGAGCCGAACTCGGTATAGCCGTGGCAAATGAGGCTTTCACAAGTCCAAGTAATGAAGAAGAGCGGAGTTAATATCCAAGATTAAAGACCCATGCTGTGGGTAACTGAAGAGTATTATATCCACTGTGTAAACCATACAGAGACGGGCATAGAACAATGCATCAGAACCAAGCGATATCTCTTTAAGCACAGTAAACCCATTTGCTTGCATACTATAATTTAACCAGCGTAAATCCGGAAACGAGGAAAACATTATATATATGGTAATAGATAAACCCTACGCTGCATTATAGTACAATCATTCGTATCCATGACAGAGAATCAAGACATTATATAGCTGGAACAGATAGATACAGTAAACCAATAGCCTCGAGCTATATGAATATAAAAGTAAATAAGCCGCTGGTTCCAACCAGGGTTAAGGATAGCCATAAAACATGTCTATAGTCACAACAGATACACCAAATAAAAATACAAATAGCTGTATATTAAACTCCAGTCTCGGAAAAAACATGGGTAAGGGCCCAAATCACTGCAGATGAGGAAAGACCCAGCTCTTAAAAAACAGTTCCATAACTCTTGAACAGTTAAGAGCGTTGGTTCATCAAGACCTGCGGCCAACCAAAAGACAATAAGGTTGGGGTCTCTTCTCCAGCACAGAGGAAAAACCTCTGGCAAAACTGAAACCAAGACAGAGGAGAATCAACCGATAACTAAGCCTGCGAACCAGATAAATACCTATGGATAAGCTCGGCGGGCTTCAACGGGCTTATCTCTCCTCTAAGCTGTAGAAGCTGGAACCCCTTTGCTTGCAACCTGTCATGCCAATGACGAGAATGAGACTTCTGTGCAAAAACATTAAAATAAATGATAGCTTCAGATCTTTTGCTGAGGAGTAAAATACCTTATGGCTTCGGTCATGAAGCATGTGGAGTTGAAGATCTTCTGGATGGCACCGGAGTCTGGAATCGCGGAGGTCGTGGCACGGAGCAGTGAACAAGTCCATGTAGCAAGGAATAGAGAACGAGAGAGTATGGAATGACAAAAAGAAATCTCGAATAATCCGGAGAGCGCCAAATATAAACCAGGTTGCCAGCGGAGAAACGTGGAGCCTTTCCAACCTTTGATCTCATCTATCAAATGTGCACCGTAGATGGAGGCGACCTTACCCAAAAGCCCGGCGCGGGAAGAGCCCAAGCACAATAACCATGCTCTGTTCACGTGGTTTGTCTGGCAAGATTCAATGCTCTCGCCAGATGTCCCGCGTAGGAGGCGCCAACAGAAGAGCTCAGTACAGCTTCGATAAACTCGAAGATTAAAGATAAGAGATTCATACCATACAGCTATCAAATAAACATAAGTATGTATTGATTGCCGAATAAACAATGTGATGTCAAACAAGGCTGGCCATGTATGCATTGCCTGCCACATATACGATGCCTCGGGTTAGGCACGTATACACTGTGGGGTGGCCATAAACATAAACCATATTTAAATAATGTGCAGTTGGTAACCATAGTATATATGCGTTAGATGTACAATAATGTGCAGTTGCTAACCATAGTGTATATGCGTTAGATGTATACCATATAATTTTTTTTTTTTTATGTGTATGTTAAAGTATGTAGGTACGTGACACCTTGGTGGCAAAGACCAAGGTTTTGGAATTGGAAAAACTGTTTTTAAAGGTTGCCTAAAAAACAAAAGATACAGGGAGAGAAATCCTCAATCCATATGCTCTCCATCCTGCCCAGTGAATATCCTCAATCCATATGCTCTCCATCCTTCCTAGTGAATATATACAATAGCTCATGAACCTTCGTGGGGCTACAACAGTCCCGTCTGGGAATACATCGTAATTCGTAGAAAACTTTGTATAGATAGACACAAGAGGACAGAACACTAGAGACTCACATAACATGGCATGGAGATACTGCTTGCCCTTCATTTCATCAAAGGTTCGTCAAAATTTAAACACAACCAATTGATCTTCAGGCTTCATAGCTATGGGAATTCTGTTACCAACGACGAGCAAAATTTCTACGATAACACCCATCTGCAACCTGACGCTCTCGTACCAATTATTGGCTTTAAGAGCAAAACACCATCCGCAACCTAACGCTCTCATACCAAATTCTTGGCTTTAATAGCCAAACAACTCTAAATCGAGAAAAACAAAAATTAATGAAGGGACATAGTGAATTTATACTCAAGAAAGATCTCATACCAATTACTGGCTTTAATAGCCAAACCAATCTAAATTAAGAAAAACAAATATTAATGAATGGACATATGTAATTTATACTCAAGAAACATTTAAAACTGATTTTTTATTAATCAATCATTACCCTGCATAGTTAGTTTTATTATACAAAGGAGTTGTCTATAATGCGATTTTTTGGAGATTCCGGTGACGGAATCCGGTGGAAGCAATGAGGTTAAATCTTGATTTTTAGCAGTTAAAATGGTTTTTTAACTGTATATTTGGATTCAGCACCCTGAAAAACCCCTGGGACCCTTTGATTGTGCAGAAACTAACTATCAAACTTGGGATTCCAATAAATTGCTGCCGGATTTTGACTGGAAAAATCCGCCGGAAAGACTTTCAAAAAGTCTCATTATAGATAACTGCGTTGTACAAATGGTCTTTCTATATAATTTTAGGTGAGCTGAACAGCTAGATCATAAGTGGATGTTTAGTTCAACCATCTCCATAATTATCTTTACAATATCTCCATAAATCTCTAGAGTTTTTTTCTTATTTCTAGTGGATTTTTAGAATTGGTCTACATCATTACAAATGCATATTATTAATTTATTAAACATAACAAATCTAAGCTATTCCTTCACAATGATAATTGTTGCACAAAGTATACAAGTTAGGATGTTGCTACTACTTTAAAAGAAAACTCCAACCCTTATCCCATAGCGCTTCTATCCTTTTATCAATATACCTAGTACACATTAGCCTTGCATACGATCTCTTCTAGCCCATGCACATTAATTAGTTGAAAGAGGTGAAGTTTTGATGACTCAATGAATAAGAGGAGTAGAGTGTTAATGCACTAGTGTCAAAATGAAGAGGTGTATCCATGCACTATAGTCCTCTTGGAGTCCTTTCCCCATGTGCTTAGCTAAGTGAAGATGATTTTCCCATGCACTTTGATCCTCTTGAGATGCACATTGGTTATTTATTCATAGAGTGTAGTGAGGATGACCATGCACTTTCTCTAAGTGGATATTCTCATAGTCTAACTAATGATGAATTATTGTGAAGTGCCTCTTACCCTAGTCCACTAGACAATGCATCTTAGTTAACTACTCAATGCTCAAGTGGCCATCTAGTTAACAAAAACAAACTAAATCATTAACTCCTTCATGTGCCACCTCACTCCCTAACCCATACATGCATTTTGTTAGTCTTCAGTTCAAGCCATCAATGCATTTTAATAGTCTATGATTTAAGCCATGCATGCATCTAGTCAACTCATGGTCACACCCAATCTCATGGATGCATATTGATTCTTCATGCATGCAACCTAATTCCTCATGCATGTTCCATGATCCTACAATGTGTCAAACTACATGGATGCCACATGTCAACGCTTGAAGCTTCCATATGTCACCTTAAATGGATGTCACATTTCACCACTAAACATTGTTACGTGTCACTAGCATAAATGACTACTATGTCTAGAAATTATTTCCATGTCAATGAAGATATGCTCATTGGAATCAATATTTAATGAGTAGTCCAAATATGTATTTAGAATTGACATGTAAACCTCTAAATTAAAGTTGCTAAACGTAGGAAGTACCATACATGTTCTTAAAAAAAAAAAGGCTCATCAAAATCACCATCTCATCATGACTCAAAATATGTTGTCATTGTTGTAATGCAAAGCTCCGAACCCTACCTCCTAAAATGTAAGAGAACTAGTAAAACTACCAACCCTTTTCAAAATTGATGAAAGACACGCGACATCTCTAAATCTAAATCGAGATAGTATCACTAAACCATTTTATGTTCATAATTTTTATTTATAAAAGGATTTTCCAAATTTAATAATTTAAAATATTGTTTTTAAATTTAATAATTTTAATCATTGTGAATTAAAATTTAAATTAAAAATAATTATAGTTTAAATGTTTTAGCAACTCAAGTATTTTATAAAATATATATTATATATATTTTACATTTATTTATGAATGTTTAAAATTTTTATTATTTATCTATCAAATTGTAAAGTTACTATATTTAAACTAAATGACAAGTATTAGTTAATATGTAGCACTTGTTCAAATGTCTATTAATTGGAACAAGCCAAATACCTATTAATCAGAGTAAATATACTAGCCTATATCCATCTTAACTCCGGATCTATCAAGTGTCAAGAGGGATCAAATCTCTTGAGGTGAAAACCTCTTTTTTGAGTGCAAAACTTAAGGAAATGTTTGCACCTCGAGAGATTTGATCCCTCTCAGTGCTTGATAGATCTAGAGTTAAGATGGATTTAGGTTGGTTTCACTCATGTGCTGCCAAGGAAATCTATCGAAGATATGATTAATTTTAGCAATAATATGTAAATATGTCTAATATTAATATAATCATTTTAAATATGCTAAATATGTCTGAGATTATTTAATTTTAAATTTTCTTAGTTACCCCAATTTGTTGAGATGATAAATATTGTTAATAACTTTAATGATGAAATAAAATTTTTGAATGCAAAGTGGCAATGTAATAATGTTGAATGACAGAAAATGTGAATAATATGAATGTAGCCAATTACAATTAATATTTATTGTGATCAATCTCAAACTATTTTCTTATACTATTCTTATTGTCACCCTTATTAGTTTTGCCATCTTTTCATATCGATTATATGAAAAGGATAGTTGAAATTGTAAGCCATTTAAATCTTAAGCTCGATCTGTTGTAGTAAACATCATACCTTGTCTCTCTTGCTCTCCAATATTTAATAAGTTGAATTACTATAACACAAAAATCAATGTACATTGCCAATAATTTTTTTTACTTACACTGAAATCAATGCATCTAATGAAAACAATCAAATAAGATTAGAAATCAACATCTACACTCAAATCAATGCATGTAGTGCAAGTAAGCTTATAGGATTAGAAACCAACATCTACACTGAAATAAATGCATTTAGTGCAAGCAATCAAATAGGATAGAAATTACCATTTACATTGAAATCAAAGCATTTAGTGAAAGCAATCAAATAGGATTAGAAATCATTTACATTGAAATCAATGCATCTAGTGCAAGCAATCAAATATAATTAGAAATCAACATCTACATTGAAATCAATGCATCTAGTGCAAGCAATAAAATAGGATTAGAAATCACCATCTACACTAAAATATATGCATTTAGTGCAATCTATCAAATAGGATTAGAAATAGTATACATTTAAAACAATGAATCTTGTGCAAACATTCAAATATCATTAGAAATCAACATCTACACTAAAATTAATGAATCTAGTGCAAGAAATCAAATAGGATTAGAAATCCCCATCTACACTGAAATCAATGCATATAGTGCAAGAAAACTTCTTCTCTCTTTTCCCCTCCATCTATATCTATATCTCCCTCCCTCTCTCCTTCTTTGTCTCTCTATCTCACCCCACAAAACACACATGCTCTCTCACTCCATATTTATCAATCTCTCTATCCCTCCCTCCCTCCATCTCTCTCTTCTTCCCTCTCTTCACCTTCCATCAATCTCTATCTCCCTTTGTCTCTCTATATCACCCCCAAAACATACACTCTCTTTCTCCAATATATGTATATATCCCTCCCTCCTCCTCTCCCTCTCGCCCACTTATCTCTCTTTCCTCTTTCTATCCTCTCTCCTTCTCTCTCCATATTCCTTATCACTCCCTCTCTCTCTCTCTCCACCTTTCTCTCTCTATGTATTTCTTTTTACCTCCCTCTCTCTCCCTATCCAAATTCATCTCTCCTTACATCCATCTCTACACTCTCTCACATCATGTCTCTTCCTTCCTCTCTCTCCCTTTCTCTCCCACCTCTCTTTCTCCCTCTCTTTACCCTCCAACTCTATTACTATATGCCTCAATCTCTCGTCCTCTCACATTTTCTCCCCCATTCTCTCCATCTCTCCTCCTTTGTCTATTTATCTTACCCCACAACATACACAATCTCTTTCCATCTCTCCCTTCTCACTCCCTCCCTCTCTCCACTTATCACTCTGTATGTCTTTCTTCTTCCCTCCCTCTCTCGCCCTCCAACTCCATCTCTCTATCCCTCCCTCTTCTCCTCTCTCGCTCTCTCTCTCCTCCTCTCCCTTGTCCTCCTTCTCTCTCACTTTATATTATACCTCCCTCTCTCTTCCCCCATCACTCTCTCTCTCTCTCTCTCTCTCTCTCTCTCTTTTCCCTCCAATCCTATCCTTTCTCCCATCACTCTCCTCCTCTCTTTCAAGTCATCTATCTCATCCTTCCTCTCTCTCCTACCTCCCTCTCTTTTCCCTCATCTCTCTCTCTCTCTCTTTTCCCTCCAATCCTCTCTCTTCACCCTCCACCCCCTCTATATCTCTCCCTTTTCCCTCAAATCCTCTAATTTCCCCGTCCACCCCCTCTCTATCTCTCTCTTTTCCCTCTAATCATCTCTCTTCGCCCTCCCGCTCCCCCCCCCTACTCTCTCTCTCCAACTATGCTACTTTATCCCTCCCTCTCTACTTCTCTCCCATTATCTCCCTCCTTATCTCCTTCTCTCCTTCTTTGTCTCTTTATCTCACCCCTAAACATACACACACTCTCTCAATATCTCCCTTGTCACTCCCTCTCTCTCCACTTCTTACTCTCTATGTCTTTATTCTTCCCTCCCTCTCCCCCCTCCAACTCCATCTCTCTATCCCTCCCTCTCTCCTCCTCTCTCTAAGTTCCCCTCTCTCACCTTTCCTCTCTCTCATTTCCTCTCCTACCTCCCTCTCTCTTCCCCCCATCTCTCTCTCTCTGCCCTCCAATCCTCTCATTATCTCCCTCCCTCTCTCTTCTCTCTCCTCTCCAATCATCTCATTATCTCCCTCCCTCTCTCTTCTCTCTCCCCTCTCCATATTTGTGTATCCCTCTCCCTCTTTTACCCTTCTCTACCTCTCTCGCTCCTCTCTCTCTCTCTCTCTTCATTGCTCCTCTCCCCTCTCCTTTATTTTATCTCCATCTCTCCCTTGTGACTCCCCCTATCTCTCCACCTCTATCATCTATGTCTTTGTTCTTCGCTCCCATATATATCTAGAGTTAATATATATCATCATATATTAATATATATTACAATATAACAAATTTAATGTTGTATTAATCTAAATTTATTAAATTTAATAATATTAAGATTATAGTTATATTAATATGAATTTGATTTAATAATAATAACAATAATAATGATATAATATACTTTTTTAATATTAATATTAGGGTTAATAATGTTTTTTTGCATGGTATTAATTAAAATTTGGCCCATGGTATATGGCCCATAGGCTTCACCTAAATAAAACCTCTTTTTTGAGTGTTTATAAATATAAAGTAGATTATGGAGTAAATGTAAAAGGAGTTTTATTTGTATTTTTCTTTTATTTACCATAGTATTTGGACCATAGGCTTGGTATATAATTAGATGTTGATTTCTAACCCTATTTGATATATTTTTATTTATTTACCATACTTCTTTATACCTCTTTTATATCTGTTTATTTACCATACCTCTTTTATAAATATGGTATTTGGACAATGGTATTCAAATGGTATTTGACCTGTAGGCTTCACCCAAATATTTTTTTTTTTTGAGTTTTCGTAATTATAAAGAGGTTTATGGAGTAAATATAAAAATATGTTTTATTTATTTACCATATCTCTAGAGTAAGTATAAAAAGACGTTTTATTTATTTACCATACCTCGAGTTTATTTGTTTACCACATCTCTTTTTTGAGTGTTCTTAAACCTCTTTATATTTTAATTTTATGTTCTGTTTATAAATAATAATAATTAGATTCATTTTTAAATAGGGTCGAAATTAGATTAAAAATGTTAAATGTTAAATGTTTGAGTGAGATCTTGGGCACAAAAAGAAATATTATAAAAAAATTGGGGCAATATTTTGGATTCTTTTTGTTGAATTAACCTTTTCCCTTTGATTTAAGAAATGACATTGACTTTAGTAAATAGTAAAACCGTTTCAAATTTTACTTAATTTGGAATTTTAATGTGGTAAAATTTTTTGATAAAGGTAAATTTATGATCCATTCAAATTCACATATATGATAAAGGAAGTACTAAAAGTATGAGATAATTTACCATCTATGAACTATTAAAAGTATAAGATATTTTACTATCCATTCAAATACATAGTTATATTTTAATAATTAATTTTAGTCCATTAATAACATTAAAAATTTATATATAATTTAAGATTGGCCAACATTAACAAAAATTCTTTTTATTATTTTTTTAGGACTTGACATACTTACACATCCAGGTCATACTGGGTTGTAGAATGTGCCTCTTGGTGCAATAATATATTTATTAAAAAAAAAAGTTAGAAGAAACCAATTATCACTAAATAAACCAATTTCAAAATTTTCCCACCCACATTTCAATTTTCAAAAGTGAAATATCTAAAGCATTTTCTAAACCAGGCCCACTCATGTCACACCCCTATCCTAGTGGTAGTCTTTCAACCACTCACACGCAGGTGCGGCACCACCACATGATTTCTTTTCACCAATAGTGTGGACTACACCTAACATTCAATAATTAGAATATTTTCACTTCATTAAGCATTCATCATTCATTTTACACAGTGGAAACATTCATCTTTAACTTCATTCACATATAAAAGTATACAAGTACACTTAATCTTTTAAGGGAGGGGAAACTCCCTGATAAGAGCTTGCCCACAATAATATAACAGTATAATTTCACAGTTTCATATATAATCCAGCCTCTCAAGGCAACCCCAAAATACTTTTGGCCAAAACAATGGCAAACTGCAATTTTAGAATTTTATCCAAGCTGTCCTTCAACTTGGCCCCACTATTGTGCAACCTTGCCCGTTTCATCGTTTGGGGCAGCTCACTCTGTCATACGACCTTTCCCACTATTCAACACTTCACACCTTCGTGTTTCCTACCCAAGTCACCTTGCATGTTCCACTGTTTGCTATCATTCCACCCAGTCTATGGGTCATGTCCCCTCAACGCTGTCGTTCACTTGGTCGCGGGTCATGTTACCTCCCCAACGCTCATGCCTTACCCATCGCCCGAAGCTCCTTCACCCGACTGTCATGCCACCTAGCTCATGAGTCATGCAGGCTCGCCTGAGTTTGGGTCACCTCACCCAGCCTTCGCACTATCGTGTGGGTGCGCCCAACTCGCGGTCATGTCCTCCGCCTGTTCTCCCAAATGTAAACTCGTCGACTCACCAGGACTGTAAGCTCGCCTGGTTTGCTTGAACTGTCAGCTTGCCGAACCACCCACTTGGCCACCTATCCAACTTCCGCCCTCTACCTGGCTACCTGACTGTAGTAAGCCCGCAAGCAGACCCGCACTTGCTGCTACCCGGTTCACCTGACCTACAGCTCCATTCGACCCCTTGCTCTATGGTTCATCTTGCCTTGGCACTTCGGTCTATAAACTCGCCTACACCTCAACCTTCTCTATGTTCACCCTCTTCTTCACACTTCAAAGTGTGTGCTTATGAGCTTGTTTCTTGATTTCTATTCTCCATCCATGTGTTTTCCTACTTACAATCTGCCATGGCTATAACGTGGGTTGGCTTGCCTAGGCCAACCTCCCAACTCGGCTGTCCATGCCCCCAACTCAGGTTAGCTCACCCCCTTATGTCACCTTTCCGGGTTCACCTACTTGATCGCTCATCATATAAGGTCACCTTCGTGAGTTTTACACTTATCCAATTTTGTGTCTCTTCATTGGCTCATCGCATGCTAACTCATCCCATCATCGCATAACGTTACACTCGACTCCCCCGTTCACCAACTCGTCGCATGTTTCATGCACAAATCACGGGTGTGACATACTCCCCCACTCTAAATGGTTATCGTCCTCGACAACACCATCCTGAAAACCACCATAGCCAAGACTATAATTCCACACAAATGTGTGTATGGGTAATCTACATGTGTCCACCTCTCGACCTGCCTCATGCCATAGATATGCAAAAATCTATAGGAAATCATGTGCTGGTATCCCTCATGTTGGTGACTAGTTGGGTAGCTAATCCAACCATACGTCGCCTCATCTCCATGATAATCTAAGAAGATGGGCAGGAAGTGAAGCCTAAAGTCTCTCCCTCTTCCTCACATATCAACTCAATCCATCTATTAGGATCCTCCACTTCTAACCTCTGCAAGTATGCTTCCCGATCCTCTATCTAAACATCCGGTCTAGCATCCTCATCCTCCTCCATTGCCTCTAGTCTGCTTGATAGATCCAAGGTACTATCAGACAACATCTGAATCACCTGTGATTGTTCCATAAGATTTTCCTATGTAGAAGACAACCTATTATAGACCTCTTCATCTTGCTTGATATCCTCCACACTCATCTTTTTTAATTTACATTTGGCTTTTGTAGCCCTTATGGTTGGAACACCGATGGGTACATCCTCTCACTCATCGTAAATGTACAACTTCCTCATATGTGGAACTATCATAGCCTCAAATTGCTTCATAAATTCCATGCCTAGCATAACTTCGTAGTCATCTATCTGCACCACTATGAAATCGACCTTCCCTATCCATTCACCTAGTGTCAAATCAACCTTCTCAGCCATACCAATCACAGAATCAGGAGGAGAGTTCATTGCTTTCATTTGAGCTTGAACTGGTGTAAACTTTAGCCCAATCTTCCTTGCAGTATCTTCACTCATGAAGTTGTGAGTTGCACCACTATCCACCATAGTGAGAATGATTCCATTCCCAATATTCATCTCTACATACTCCAACTAGTTTTTCTCAGGATCTCTTCATGAGATCGGTTCCGTAGCCACTGCAGCTCCTAGAATTTGCATAACCCCAACGAAAGTTTCATCTTTCTCCTTCTTCACATTGGCTTGTGTTATCACTGCCACTTTTGGTATTGAAGGACAATTCTTTACCATATGTGGTTCTTCACATATCTAACACTTCAATGGCTTCTTCATCTTTGTCTTATTGTACGATCTTGAAGGTTCTTCTTTTGTATACTTCTCTTTTGGCTTGTCAGTCTTTTTCTTTCTCTCTTCAGTTCCTTCATCATAATGTTCTACCAAGTGATCAACAACTGCAAACACTTCTTCAAGTGTTTTAATCTTTTACCTCTTCACCTCATTGCATGCCCAAGTTTTCAACCCTATAATGGAATTGAATACCTTGTCTGTTTCCGCCATATCATGTAGTTCCAAAACTGCACTTGAGAATTCCCATTGATAAGCTTGTAGGCTCCTTGTTTTCTTTATATACTTTATCTTCATCCTTTCATCCCATGTTTCATCTTGCGGACTAAAATGAGTTTTAAAAGCCTTCTTCATGTCAACCCATGAAGTGATCTCCTCAACATTGCCACTAGCAATCTAGTCCATCTTTCTTCGCCACCACATCTTAGCATCCTTCATCAAGAATTGAGCAGCTACTTTGACTTTGGACTCCTCATCGAACATCTCCAAACGTTCCAAGTATTTCTCCATATCCCATAGAAAGTTACCAATAGTTTTCACACTTCTTGTCCCATCATAAGAATCAAGTTCCTTGACTTTCACATGAGTAACTCCTCCACTAGAGTTTTGCCCAATAGCCTTTTTCAAAACTGCTATCTCATTCCGAGCATCTCTAATATCTTTATGCAACTTCAATATTTCTGCCAAACCTTGGTCTCTTGCAGCTCAAATCTCATTAAGGGATTTTTGAGGTCTAAAATGGGTCTCCTAAGAAAAATGTACAAACAAAATAAATTTTATAAGAACCAATAGGATTCAATATGATGATGTCAACCATGGGGGATGATTCACCATTTTTGGATTAAAAAAGTACAAAGATTAAAAAGTAATAAAATAATAAAACTACTTTTTCAACTCGTATTTTCAACTTATCTCCTTAATTTTTTACTCAAATTTCGAGCAGGACTACCTATTGGATGCCAAATTTAATTCCTCATTCAAGGAGTACCCATGTTGCATACTTTCAATGGACATTACTACACGTAAAATGAGAAATACATGAAAAAATGTGATTGCAATAACGTTTTTCATGTATTTATGATTTTACGAGTAGCAGGGTCCATCAAAAGTATGTAGCATGGGTACTCCCTAGTTGAGGAATCAAATTCTGCATCCAACAAGTGTTTCCTCTCAAAATTTGAGTAAACCCATATGAAGATAAGTTGAAAATACGAGTTGAAAAAATAGTTTCATTTTTTTCCCTCTAAGATTTTATGATGTAATCTAATATTATTTTATAATTTCCTTCGGAGGCCCATTTTAGACCTCGAAAATCCCCTAATTATTTTACTTCCTTCTCTGTTTGTGTATACAACCATTCTGTATACTCGTATCAGATCTTGAGATCTTCAAAATCTTCCTTCAGCTTCGCATACTTCACCTGCAACCCTATTGCCATATCTCTATGTCCAACATATTCAGACTCCACCAAAGCTAAGTCAGATGCCAACTCCTCAATCCTATCCACCACTTGATCCATCAGAACCGACTCGGCCTCTTTACTAGATTCACTTGTCATAACTTGAGCTTCCTTTGCCCGTTCCACCATCAGCTTCCTTTCTACTCTAGTATATACCATAAGCCGATCAAAAGTCTCTGTCGTTGCTTGTCTGACGTGTAGAGGTACACCTCTCTACTTATGCAATCTTGTTCGAATAAATAAGGGCTCTGATACCAACTACAAGTGTAGTGTGATCATCTTCTCTTCAAGTATCAGTACCTCTGATACGACTTGTCATGCCCATAGAAGCCCACTATTGTTATTATTGTCCCCTTACATTATTAATGATATGTCGGCTCTGATTATATTATGACCTGTTAGACTCCTATATATAGAAAGGAGGCCTTGTCATTTGTATCATCCATGAATTGTTCATTTGTGTAATGTAAAGGGGGTTGCCCCCTCGAAGAGGCTTATTTCTAAGTTGTTGATCTATCTTTTCTATCTTTTTGTAAGTTGGTTTCATAACACAACCACTCATAGGCAGGTGCGGAACCACCACCCGACTTATTTTCACCAATACTTTCAAGTGTGGACTATGCCTAACATTTGATATTGAGAATATTATCACTTCACTAAGCATTCATCACTCATTTTACACAGTGGAAACATTCATCTTTAACTTCATTCACATATAAAAGTATACAAGTACACTTAATCTTTTAAGGGAGGGGAAACTCCATGATAAGAGCTTGCCCACAATAATATAATAGTATAATTCTCACAGTTTCATATACAATCCAGCTTCTCAAGGAAACCCAAAATAATTTTGACCAAAACAATGCCAAAATACAATTTTAGGATTTTACCCAAGTTGTCATTCAATTTAGCCTCACTATCATGTAGCCTTGCCTGTTTTGTCGTTCGGGACATCTCGCCCTATCGTGCAGCCTTGCCCACTCTTCAACACTTCAAAACTCCATGTTGCCTACCTGAGTCACTATGCACGCTCCACCATTTTCTATCATTCCACCCAGTATGTGGGTCGTGTCCACCCGATGCTGTCGTTCACCTTGTCGCCAGTTGTGTCACCTCCCCAGTGCTCATGCCTTACCCACCACTCGACACTCCTTCACCTAATCATTGTGTCACTTGGATCACGGGTCGTGAAGGCTCGCCCAAGTTCAGGTCACCCCGCCCAGCCTTCGCGTTGTCGTGCAAGTGCGCCCAACTCATGGTTGTGTCCTCTGCCCATTCACCCAACTGTTAACTCGTCGACTTGCTCGGACTGTAAGCTCGCCCAATTCACCTGAACTGTCAGCTCATCGAACCACTCGCTTGCTTCCCTGTCCAACATCCGCCCTCCGCCTGGCTACCTGACTGCAGTAAACCTGTGGGCAGACCCACCCTTGCTGCCACCTGGTTCACCTAACCTGCGGCTCTGTTTGACCCCTTGCTCTGTGGTTCGTCTTGCCTTGGTGCTTTGGTCTATACACCCACCTGCACCTCGCCCTTCTCTATGTTCACCCTCTTCTTCACACTTCCAAGTATGTGCTTGTGAGCTTATTGCTTGATTTCCATTCTCCATCCATGCGTTTGCTTGCTTATACAATCTTCCATGGCTATAATGTGGGTCGGCTTGCCCATGTTGACCTCCCAACTCGGTTTTCCATTCCCCCAACTCAGTTGAGCTTGCCCCCTTATGTCGCCCCGCCCGGTTCACCTACTCGACCACTCATCATATAAGGTCGCCTTCGTGAGCTTTATAGTTAGCCAATTTTTTGTCCCTTTGTTGGATTGTCAGACACTAACTCATCCCATCACCGCATAATGTCGCACCCAACTTGCCCATTCACCACATTGTCACACCGAGCTCATCGCCCACTGACTCATCGCATGCCAGCTCTTCATGTTTAACTGAGGGCACGTCGCCCAACTCGTCGCACGCACAATTAATGGGCGTGGCAACTCAACTCCTAGCCACCATAAGTTTTAACACCATCATCTTGGTTGAATATCCACCAACTAGACCTTTCCCACAGACCATCTGCCAAATTCAAAGACCGTAGAACAACTAGGAGTATATCATGCTCATTTATTTCCCAATAGTTAATTCTAGCAAGTAGAGATACACCTTCAGGAGGCTTATGTTGGAGCTTGGGGAGTTTGAACCGATCAACCGATTGAGTGTGCTCACATTTTCAGCACTCAAGTCAGCTCCATCCACACGTTAATTCATCCATAGCGTAAATATTCCTGATGAGATACGCATAGCGTAAATATTCCCAATGGGATACACATCAGTATTCCCCACTTTGTCCAAATTTTCTGGGGCATGTGATATTTCCTATAGTTTTCCCGACTCAGAGGATATCATACATCTCCCTTTATCCATTATAATTGTTGGGAAAAATACTAATTGGGGAGGGGGGTGAATCGGTATTTACAAATCAATAAATTTTTACATTTCATATTTACATTTTTATACATGATTGTTCTTCAGACAATTAATGTATATCCAATGAACTTATGATTCATTTAATCCTTCATATGTTTGTCTTCAACCAGTGCATTAGTAATTTATTAAACATTATATAAATAGTAATCATGTGTTGTAATCCCAAAATAAACCATCACACATAAGCAACACACATGAACACCATGATTTAAGGTGGAAACCCAATGCAGGAGAAAATCACCTGCTATTGTCGTCTCTGTCTTCTTTTTAATATAAGGAAAAAGTTGTTTACAATATTTTACTGGCGCAGACTCATACTAGTACGTAGGCACCCACCTCCAGAAGGCTACAACCTTCTCTCGTTCTCCAGCTTCCACTGGAAGGGATCTACAACTCTCTAGCTCTTGTAATGGCTTATATGTTTACCAATACGTAGGCACCATCATACATAAGGCTACAACCTTCACATGTTCTCTAACTGCTACTGGAAGGGACATACAACCCCCTAGTTCTTGTACTGGCTGATATGTTTACTAGTATGTAGGCGTCTAACTATAGAAGACTACCACCTTCACTCTTTCTCCAGGGACCATGTTTCATAAATTTTCAGACTAGATACTCCTAGTGTTCGGTATACGATCAAAGTCCCACATTGACTAGAAGTGGGGAGGATCATGGGTATATAAGGATGGACAAATATCTCCATTGGAATGAGGCCTCTTGGGGTAAGTCCAAAAGCAAATCCATGAGGGCTTAGGCCCAAAGTGGACAATATCATACCATTGTGGAGATATGTGGTGCCTAGAGTCCTAACAAGTGGTATCAGAGCCATGCCCCGAAGTTAGCCAAGTGGATGAATCCTCGGAATGCTGAACGAAGGTGGTGGGCCCCGGTAATATATCACGATGGGATCCGTGGATGAGCTCGGTTAGACAGGCAGTGTGCTCAGGATTCTTCATGGACGTGTCCTGGTCCCAACACGGTGAAGAGGAGTTGACCTAGGATAGAGCAAGCTCTCGAGGTAGGTGGTGCTCCATGTAAGGCATGTGGCATGTGCTTCCATCGCATTGGAGTGGAGAATCTTGGTTGGTAGAGAGTGGACGAATGGATAATCGTTTAAGGGGAGGCTCAATGGTCCTTTGTTCGAGGGGAGGATTGTTGGGTATACGATCAAAGTCCCACATTGACTAGAAGTGGGGAGGATCATGGGTATATAAGGATGGACAAATATCTCCATTGGAATGAGGCCTTTTGGGGTAAGTCCAAAAGAAAATCCATGAGAGCTTAGGCCCAAAGTGGACAATATCATACCATTGTGGAGATATGTGGTGTCCAGAGTCCTAACACCTAGTACATATCAACACAATATGTATGCCATGTTTCATCAAGTTTTCATACTGGACCTAGTATCAACACAAGATCAATATCAAAAATCAAACTGTAACTCATCATTGTAATAGATCCATCCATCATTGATACATATGAATCAATCAATCGCTGAAACCCAATCATCAATCTCTGATATAACTAAAACCCAATCATCAATCTCTGATATAACTAAAACCCAATCATCACTTTTTGAATCATCTAATCATTGAAACTTCTGACACAACTAAATCAAACAATCACTAAAATCTCTGACACAAATGAATCACCCAATCATCAATTTCTGATACAACTGAATCAACCATTTGCTCAAAACCCAATCAATCAACACTTAATCAAAATTCAACCAATCGACTAGAACAATCAGATCACTATAAACAGTACACATAACTGAACTCAGAACACTACATCAACAACCAGAACCAACTGCAACCTCAAAAATCATATGTTAGAATGTATACACTTCTTCAATGAGGACAACCTACGTATATACACTACTTTCTGTAACCCAACCTATGTATACCTTTAAATATACTAAATCATAAGACTTTTGAACAAAAACTATACTACCCAAAGACATTCTGGAGGTCTACTATCACATTAAAAAGTTCTAAATAGATAGAAGCAAACATCACCCTTCTTACTCAATCAATTAGTAATCGAGACTCAATCTCCTTATACAATCAGTCTTACTTTAGATCAAATGAAGACATCATTGAGAAACAACAAGAAAACAACAGAAATGATAAGATAGATCAGTCATTTCTGAATAACAAGCCCTTCCTCTACATATGCTACTTGGAAGTTCCTAATCCGCATGTATACATGCCTTCACCAAGACTAACCTGCGTATAGGTATGCAAATAATGACTTATAACCTCGCAACTTCTTAAGACTTCAGATATACTTAGATCATAACATTTAAAAGGTAAAACATGTGTTATCACTCAGATCTAGCATATCCATTATCAAATCATACAATGATAAGTCATTTCAAGTCTCATGATCCTGATCCATCATTAGTGCATAATTATTTCATATCTATTAGATATCATCCATCATCAAACACTCAGGTGCATACTTAGTTCAAATCAAGCAAAACAACAATAACCCATAACATGCATATTTGCTTTTGATCTAACTCTTCATAATATTTTCATCACTTGCACACCCTCACACTTTGATCTTCACCTCCTTATATAGTTTTAGCCTTTTTCAATACCTCGGGTCAAAACCATAGTTATGTCGATGGTATTCTTTGACGAGATCAATATTCTTTGCCACGCTCATTACTATGGGTTAATACCATAGTAGGAACCCATGGTATTCTTTAACCATAATTTTCCATTCCATACACGCTTTTCGTTTGCGAGATTGCGTGCATATGTATATGCTCTTTTTATTCTGTGTACTCGCGTGTATACGCTACTTATACTAGGGTAAACAACATATACAACTTAAAACATTCTCTTTCCTCAATTTTTTGATTCTGATATGTAATACTTTGTCCCATCATCCTGTTCCTTTGTGCCATTAATCTGTTACCTCTGAATTGACCTATTATAATGTTAGTTGCCATCACTTTATCATTTATGAACTAATTCCTTTAAACTGCCCTGCATTTTGTCACATTTGTAAACACAATTGCCATGCATTTTGTCACATCCTGTTTATACCTTTATCAGGTAGTCCATTCATTGAATAGGTTGTCATCAAGGAAAACACATCTGGTAGGTTTCTATCAAGGAAAACGCTAACAACCTCCCTGTCTATCAAGGACAACAATAACAATCTCCCTGTGTATCAAGGACAACACTAACAATCTCCCTATATCAACCTTATGATTCTGAGTTGTAAACCTTCGACCATCATTCTGTTCCATGATTCTGTCACCTCTGATATCTTTGTTACATCATTCTTCCACCTCTGATCTAACCTGTAGATTCATCTGGTTACCATATACTTGTTTTGTTATGAGTGAGTTGCCATTGAGGAAAACACATGCATCATAATTCCAACAATCTCCCCCTTTAGACTTGATGGCAACCACTTTGGTGTTTTGTCATCACAACTTGTAAATAACATCAAGACAAGCACTAAGCTTTTCAAAACATCAAGCTACTCTCCAAACACTGCTACTCTCCGCCTTTGACATCAAGGGAAAAGGGCTGACCAATGTTAAATGAAGACTTCCATATCTGAACTGATGAATATGAACATTGATCATGCTCCCCCTAGGCACATGATAGATTCTCTGATCAAAACTCCCCCTTAGTACATGCTGATATACACCATACTATCCATGCTCCCCCTAAGCACATGCAGAGTTTGCAGGAATATTTTTCAAAAGAATAACATGAATCTATAACTCAACTATGTGAGTATGACCTTCCTATCACCAATTACTCATACATACATCAATCTCCCAACCAAGTGGGAATACATATTTGACTCATCCAGACAACCAAGTGCGATTACATATTTAACATGATCTCAAAAGTCCATACATGAATGAATATGACAATTATTACATCATAGGTATTTACATGACCATTTCATCAAATGATATACATGACATTTATAACAAAGACCAAAGACCTAAACAAGATCATGATAATTATCAGCATCTATTATACACCATATATGATCTACACCATAAACATCTGCTAGCAACATCAAGAGTAACAACCTGTATCTGTCCATCATCAGTTCTCAAGATAAGTCTATGTAGCTTTAATATCATCAACCTATGACGAAGTATGCCACATATGGATATTAACTCATCCTCTTGACCTTATCAAGATCAACTTGCTCCGCTTACTTAGTATAAAAAACCTTAACATAACCTTTCATGAATCAACTAAGCCTATGTCATATCTCCAAGCAGTAATACAAAACCATTCACATCATATCATATATATGTGAAACCACCATAGTCATCATCCATGATGATAAAATCATCATCGTAGAAGTAACTACATGATATTTCCACAAGAACCCTCAATATATCAACCATGTATCATCACTAGGGAACATCCCACATCTGATAAGAATCAACCACGATAATCAACATATGTGAGTATCAAACCTATCATCATAAAGTAAGAAGTCATCATCATTATGTGGCTAAGTAAGCCATGTCTCTAAATAACCATGTCTTCATGAAACCTGCAATAACACCATTCTCTTGGCCAATTTTCTTCAGACAAGAGGATATTTTATACCAACATCACAACTTAAGTAATCATCCATGTGTCTAGCATAACGATAGAGATATGCATCTAGATTCTCATCAATGTGAAAAGAAAACCATGAGCTCACAGTCATTTGTCAAACTTTCTTGATACCATCAAAAGCAACAATCCTCAACCATGTGAGAGCCAAGAACTATAGGGCTCCTGCACCATATGAAATTTATGTATCTCTGAAGGCATGATAGTTGTGTACTAAAGCTTTGTTCTTCTCCTTCAACTTATGAAGATCACCATGTAAGAAACATAACATATGTACTATATGCATCATCAAAAGAATCATCCGAATCATCAATAAATTTGATTTGAATAACAACTATGTGGCTCAAGAAATATAAGTATCATTTGAGATTTCATCATAGGCAACCCATGACCGCAACGTAGCAAGATTTATCATTTAAACACTTAAAAAACATAATCATCCTCACCATTGATAAGAACCATTACGTACCAAAGACTTCTAAACATAATGCCAACAATGCATTATTAGAAGCATATAATATTCTCCCCTTGAACCTGTGTCAACTATTCACTGTCAGATCTAATCATTGCATATATTAGTAAGAATCATCAAGGCATCATCATCAACCAGTTATACATCGAGTCATCAAAAACTTATGAGGGTCAAAATCACTTCTAAATAACATCCATAGACTGTAACCATCAACCATCAAAACAGAAAAGACAATTGATAATTATTTGAACCATATCAGACCATTTTTCTAAGTCTATCCCACTACTTCTTCATCAAACCAACATATACGTGACTGTTCAGTTTCTAACTCATGTATATACACAACTATACTTCATAAGATCTACGTATGAAAATTGGAACACTAAAATTTCATACTTTCATTTCGTCTTGAGTCTATTCTGACTGTACCTAGTCATAGAACTTTTGTTGAAACATCAGTTTCAAGAATATCATTATCAGGATGGTTCTTCATCAGAAACTCCATTTTACTCTTGTATATAGTCATGTGATGAGAACATCCATTATCATCTTCGTCTTTGAAAGAGCAGAGAGCAAGATCCTTTTCTCAATTATTGGTGGATTCATCTTTTTTATATTTTCTGATATAAATGTTCTTATTTGATTGCTTACCATATTGTCTACGGTGATCCATAGACTTGTTCCTGCATTATTTTGCTATATGCCCCAACTTTTTACAAGCATAACATCTTATATGTTTCATATTCCTTCTATAACAATCAATGGCTTTGTGACTAAACATATTGCAAGAAAAGCAATATCCCTTAAAGTACGTGGAAGTTGATGATGTTTCAGTGAGAATATTATTAGCTCGAAGCATTCTACTTCTACAACTAGCTGCAACATGTCCAAAATTATGATAGATAGAACATTCAACATTATTCATCAAAGGAAAGAATTGATTAACATTTCCATAGTTAGGAGTAAATGATTTTCTTTGAAGACTTTCTTTCCTTGGTTGTTGATGGGGTTGACCTCTTATCTCCATGTTGAGAATTGCACATTTTTCATTAGAATTCCTTGCCTTAGTCTGTGAGCTAGATTCACCTTTAACAGTTTCATGAACACCAGGACCGAATTTGATGGCATGAGACCTTTGACTACTATGAATATTTTCCAAAATCTTAGTACTATCTTGAAATCATAAAAGTTTATCCTTTTCTTCTAATTTACCTTTTAGGATATTTACCTCAACCTGATATTGCTCTTCCTTTTCCAGATACTGCTTCTTCATGATTTCTTCAACTTTTCTTCCTTCTTCCACTTGCTGCCTTAACTTGAGAACCTCATTTTCTTGTTCGTCAAATGCTTGAAGTAGTTCTTCATTATCCTTATTTGAATTTTCAAGATCTTCTTTTAGAGAGTAGACCACAACTTTAAGAACTTCACAGTAATTGGTTCTTTCTTTTAGTTCCTTGGTTGTTGTATCCTTTTCATTCACTTCATTTCTCAATGATGTTACTTCGTCCTGCAACCTTTGACATTGATATTCCTTTTCCTTGAACTACTTCCTTATTTTGTTTCCTTCCTCCAACTAAGTTTTTAACCTGATAACCTCTTCTTTGTAGGTACACTCCCTTTTTTCAAATAGATCTTGTTGATCTCTAATTTTATCTGTGAGCCTTTTAAGTTCTGTCTCTATTGGATTTCTTTCACTTTCAACCATAAGAGAAAATTAAGTTGTTTCACTGTCACATTCATTATCTTCAATATTGCATGAACAAAGAAATGTATCACTAGAGGACGAAAAATTAGTACCTGATAATTCTTTTGTTTGTCATCTTCAATCTGAAGTGATTCTAAACTTGAATAATTGCTTCCACCTAATAGCCAATTGTCTCTCCTATTATCATTGTTCCTTTGAGATGTCTTCTTCTTCTGAGGTGCTTTCTTCTTTTGCTTCTTTGCCATTGTTACAACGGATCTCCTTCAAGTGATCAAGCTTCTACCAAAGGACCTACTTTGATTCAAATTGTTGGAAAAAATACTATAAGGTGGGGGGGGGGGGGGGGCAAGGGTGGGGCGGGGGGCTGAATTGTATTTACAAATCAATAAAATTTTTACATTTCATATTCATATTCATTATTTCTATATGTGACTTTACTGAATGGAACTTTCTTGTGTACGCGACCATTCTTAAGACAATTAGAGTATATCTAATGAACTTATGATTTAGTTAATCCTTCATAAGTTTGTCTTCAGCCAGTGCATTAGTACTTTATTAAACATTAGATAAACAATAACCATGTGTTGTAATACCAAATAAACCATCACACATAAGCAACACACATGAACACCATGATTTAAGGTGGAAACCCAATGTGGGAGAAAACTACTTGCTGTTGTCATCTCTATCTTCTTTTTAATATAAAGAAAAGGTTGTTTACAATATTTTACTGGCGTAGAATCATACCAGTACACAGGCACCCACCTACATAATTCTACAACCTTCTCTCATTCTCCAACTTCTACTGGAAGGGAGCTACAACACCCTACCTCTTGTACCGGCTTATATGTTTACCAGTATGTAGGCATAGGCCTACAAAATGCTACAACCTTCACTCGTTCTCTAGCTACTATTAGAAGGGAGCTATAACCCCCTAGCTCTTGTACTAGCTAATATGTTTACCAGTACGTAGGCGCAAAACTACAGAAGAGTACCACATTTACTCTTTCTCTAGGGACCACACTTCATAAATTTTCATACTGGATACTCCTGGTACATATCAACACAATATGTAGGCCATGTTTCATCAAATTTTCATACTAGAACCATTATCAACTCTTAAGCTCAATATCAAAAATCAAACTATAAATCATCATTGTAATACATTCATCCATCATTGATACATATGAACCAATCAATCATTGAAACCCAATCATCAATCTCTGATATAACTAGAACCCAATCATCACTTTATGAATCAACCAATCATTAAAACTTATAACACAACTGAATCAAACTATCACTGAAAGATATCACACAACTAAATCACCAAATCACCAATTTCTGATACAACTGAATCAACCATTCCCTCAAAAACCAATCAACCAACACTTAATCAAAATTCAACCAATCAACTAGAACAGTCAAATCACTATAACCATTACACATAACTGAACTCAGAACACTGCATCAACAACCAGAACCAACTGCAACCTCAAAAATCATATGTTAGAATGTATATGATTCTTCAATGAGGAAAACCTACATATATACACTACTTTTTATAACCCAACCTACGTATACCTCTAAATATACTGAATCATAAATATTCTGAACCAAAACTGTACTACGGAAAGAAATTATGAATGTCTACTGTCACATTACATAGTTCTAAACAGATAGAAGGAAATATCACCCTTCTTACTCAATCAATAAGTTAGCTAGACTCAATCTCCTTATACAATCAATTTTACTTTGGATCTAATGAAGACATCATTGAAAAACAACAGTAAAACAACAGAACTGATTAGATAAATCAGTCATTTCTGAACAACAAGCCCTTCCTCTACATACGCTACTTGGAAGTGCCTAATCCATGTGTATACGCACCTTCACTAAGACTAACCTACATATAGATCTACAAATAATGACTTATGACTTTGCAACTTTTCAAGGCTTCAGATATACTCAAATCATAGCATTTAAAGGATAAAACATGCATTAGCACTCAGATCTAGCCTATCCATTATTATATCATACAATGATAAGTCATTTCAGGTCTCATGATCCTAATCCATCATTACTGCATAATTCAGATCTATTAAATCTCATCCATCATCAAACACTCAGGTGCATACTTAGTTCAAATCAAGCAAAACATAAATAACAAATAACATGCATATTTTCTTTTGATCTAACTGTTCATAATATTTTCATCACTTGCACACCCTCACACTTTGATCTTCACCTCTTTCTATAGTTTTAGCCTTTTTCAATACCTCGGGTCAAAACCATAGTTATGCCGATGGTATTCTTTGACGGGATCAATATTCTTTGCTGCGCACATTACTATGGAACCCATGGTATTCTTTAACCTTAATTTTCCATCCCATATGCACTTTTCCTTCTGTGAAACTATGTGCATATGTATATGCTTCTTTTATTATGCGTGCTTGCGTGTATACGCTACTTGGACTAGGGTAAAAACGTATACAACTTAAAATATTCTCTTTCCTCAATTTCTTGATTTTGAGCTATAATCCTTTGTCCCATCATCCAGTTCTTCTATGCCATTACTCTGTTACCTCTAAATTGACCTATTATAACGTGAGTTTCCATCACTTTATCATCTCCGAATTGATTCCTTTGAACTACCCTGGATTTTGTCACATCTGTAAACATAATTGCCATGCATTCTGTCACATCCTGTTTATACCTTTATCAATTATTCCATTGATCAAATAGGTTGTCATCAAGGAAAACACATCAGGTAGGTTTCTATCAAGGAAAACACTAACAATATCCCTGTCTATTGAGGAAAACACTAACAATCTCCCTGTCTAACAAGGACAAGACTAACAATCTACCTGTATCGACCTTCTGATTCTGAGTTGTAAACCTTTGACCATCATTTTGTTCCATCATTATGTCAACTATGATATCTTTGTTACATCATTCTGTCACTTCTGATCTAGCCTATAGATTCATCTAGTTACCATATACTTGTCCTGTTATGAGTGAGTGGCCATCAAGGACAACACATGCATCATAATGCCAACAATAACCATACTATGCTAACCATGAAATCTGCCAAAAAAAACTCATGAAATGCCAAGCAAAGTTTGTATTCTCATCACCTCGTATCACCCACATGTTCCTCTGAAAGTTGAAGTGCCTAGGAACTTCTTCGGTAGGTTCATTGGTACGTTGTAGTAGCCTGTGATCAATATCCACTAGATATAACTTTCCTTTCCACGGGATGGGTGTATGACACTTGTTGAACTTTGCTGGAGACTCTGGAAGCATTGGCCATCTTTCAATGTCTACATCCAACGACAACATTGATGCACCATTTCTAGTCAAAGTCTATTACAATAATACTAGACCTTGCCTTGGAAATGAGGCTCCGCAGATGATTGTGAAGATCCAAAATAATTCGATGGCTTATGATATTGTTGTTCATAAGATTGAGACTTTCCATGGCTATCGAACTACCACTAATTTCTCTAAATATTGGAGGCAGCAGATCAAGAATCTCCTCAGACTCATAGCCATCATATTTATCTTTTTCATTGTAGATGTGAAAGGGTTCCATGTTAAAAATCATAAATTATTCCCTTCCCTTCGTAGTTTTGTTGTACCAAGATAATCAAGAATCAAGAATCTAGCGAGTAGTATGAAATGCATAAAGAATTTCAACCTTTCTTATGATCAAGTCTTGTGAAATATATCTTCAATTTATATGGGGCTTTAATATTTATATGAAGTATGCATGAAGGTGCTCCGACTCCGTTGAGAAAGATGTGGTTTATCCAACACACTGCCAGATGAAGTCTGCTAATGTATTTTTAATTGTGTGCTTATGCTAATTAAAATATGGTTTTGTTCTCTATGAATTAGTTTTAAGTTTTAAATTTAAGATTTGTTATTTTTCAGTGACATGATAAATTCGAAGATAGGGTGTTAAGGGAAAACAAAATCTTCTCTACACATTGGAGATTTTACCGTTCCTCATCAATGGGCTTATACTGACCTTTAGACGTGTAGGTTAATATTTATGTTCATCTATGTGAATTCATTATGGAAAATAGTTGTCTTAGTTAATCCAACTAGAGGGATATTTTTTCCTCAATGAAAACTAGAGCTAGAGTTGGGAAATTTGGTTTAAGATGTAACGTAGCTTGCCTCTCACCAATATTTTTTTTATTTGTTAACTGCATTCATAATGTTCTATATACCCTCATAAGTTTTCGGTTAACCTTTTTCTCCCTTAATATTTAGTTTATTTTTCTCTTACTCTATTCCTATTCAAATTTACTACCTTGGTCACATCTTGAACTTAGTAGATGGGGTGCTCATTAATCTTATCTAGGACAACACTAGATATATATTTCATTAACCTATGACCTTACTTTAGACCCTATTGTTATTACACCATCCCTTCCCTTGTCAGTGTGTGTTTCCATGTGCTTTGTGGACCAATATCCTTTCACCAAGTTCGCCAACCCACATGGGCACACACGGTGGTTGACAGTCTTGGGGTGCTTAGACTGTTCAGATGCATTGATCCTTATCGAAGGCTCAAATTCACTTGCCTTCATTTTTTTTCAAGTTGAAACCATACCTATCTCTCATTTCATCATTTGGTTTTAGAAAACCTCTTCTCTAGTGCGCATAGGTTCCTTTGTTGGTTCCTCCAAACTCCCTAATATCCTAGAAGTATGACGACGAAACCCTCTACCATAGTTCATAAGTGTGACATTTATGGATCCCTCTTGCATTTTACATTCCTGTTTACATTTACCACAACTCCAACATTTTCTTTGGTTTTACTATGTCATAGAGTATTCATGGCATCGTCGAACTCGTCCAATATTTCAGAAGGTTAGAGAATGCTTGTTGTTATCACTACCTCGGCAACAACCCTCAAGTCTACAATTTTCGTTTCCTCCCTCAGTTCCATGTTACCTATATTATGTGATTTACAAAGTATTGGTTTGATTACTCAAGTTTATTTCTTTCCTCTGGTTGTTTCACTATTACACACAACGAAAGGGAAATTGCCAAGGTATGTCAGTGAAACAGAGCACAACTTCTCCTTAGGTGTGCTATCATGCTAGAGGTATGGGTTATTGTTACCCCAAATTGTAAAAGGGACTCCCATTTTCTTGTTTATGAATACTATATAGGTTTCTAGAACATATGCATTAAATGGTCATTGAGTTCTAGATGCACTAGGTTCTCCTGTGCTATTTATGGGTTCATTTTCTTTGTTTTTGGGGTACCACTAATGGTGGTTACCCTATTATTGTCTCCTTTATTTCTTGAAGTTATGAGAGTTAGGAATGTTTATGGGTTTGTTGGATTTTAATACACTTATGTTTGTAGACTATCTGTTGTGCAATTTTTACCAAATTCCTTATCTTGGGTGTTGATACACCCTGCCAAGTTTTATTTCATGGTTCCTCCTTCCCTTCTCTCTGAGAATGTGCATGCCCAATTTACTGTACTCCACATCAAGGATTTTTTCTACAATTCTTGGTATACATTTTGGGTTGTCGTTATTTTTTTCTATTGTCAATTGATATTGAAGCTATGGTTGTTGCGATTGAGTGTATTAATCTCTCAACCTTCCTATCATCATTTTGGTGTATTCCTCACCTTACAGGTGGATTCCAGTGGCTTGAATCTTTTGTATACTACCTTCCATGACCGGACCCAACTTCGACATCAAACGGTGACTAGATCATAATAACCCTTGAGCTATCCACCCACTCAATGTTGGAAGCTTAACTCTTTTATCACTGAACATATAAATTATCGCTTCCATGGCTTATGGGGTTGGTTAAGAAAGGACTTAATTGTTAAGCAGAGAGCATTGGTATTGATTTTCTTGTAGATTCTTCTCAAAGTTTTCACTGTAAAATTTTATGTTTGATACTTCTATTGTAGTATTAAATAGGCATAAGGCCTATGCCTACCTTAGGAGTTCTAATTTTTGTATTATGATATTAACAATACTCAATGGAAGACTACTATAATTACACCAGGACTTTGTTTGTCGTACATATGCTTATTTAATAATGGTATATCAAGGTTGCTTCATACTCGCCTCTGTATATGTAATGGTATTGGTGTTCATTTCGATTGGTTTAATTGTTTACTTAATGATTATTAGTTGTTCGTGGAATATGATGAATAAAGTGATAATTTAACTATGTAACTTTAGTTACCTCTGTTCCACTCTTACATATATCCCTATATCATCCTTTGTACATTTTAATAATGTTTCTATGTTATTATTTGTATTTACTATTGGGCTTTCCACTTTTATGAAAAACTTGGCTTTATGTTATTAAGAATTTCTCTGCCCATAGACTCTATGTTTAATTTCATGTTTATCATTGTAAGTATGTTGTTGTCTGTAACCGAGATACTCGAATTCTGTGGTCATGGTTGCACAAAATCCTATGCCTCTAAATTAACATTTAGATTAGATAAAAAAATGGATCTAGTTGCTAGCATAGAGAAAACACATATGTTAGTTTATATGTAACTATCCATAATCTCAAGCTAATTTTAAAACAAAGCTCTTCAGTGAATTCATTTTCAAGTGGTTTGTTGTTTGTTGTTTGAAGTTCACCATCTACGTTTATATTTTACATACTGTGGTGTTATTACATACTAGCTTGCTTGAATTCTTTCATGTTTCCTTGCAAACATGTTTTTAGTATACAATAAGAGTCTCTAGAAAGAGTATTTGGGTTTTTCTTACTGCCATCTAGCGGTGAAGCAATCCTACTCTCCTTGTTTCTCTCGTTTTCTATGCTCTAAAATTAATCACAGTCATCATAGCGCTAACATATACCTAATCTGGCTATACTTATTTTGATCCCTTTGGAATTGGTGATGATACCCTTAATCTATATCATGATACCACAACTCGGTCATATCTAGCAATCTAACTCTACATACATAGAAGAAATTCTGACATCATGGTGCTTCTTTCATCAAGTAGTTTTAATCTAATTCCTTTATAATCACATAACTCGAATTGCAACATTGTTTTCCTTCACCTTCTACATTATTCCACCACATTTAGTGAAACCTAAAGGTATTAGTTCTAATCATTTAGACCAGAGAATCTCTTATTTTTATTGCAACAATTTATACCTATACAATTTCCAGCAATAGAAAGGAATATCTATATCTAGAACAATAATTTACTTTTCCTAATAGAATCACAACTTTACATCATATTCATCTATTGCAGTTAAGGCATAATCATAATAAGCATATTCATCGATGACAATTAATGCATAAACATGGTGAGCATATTCATCTACCACAATTAAGAAAATACATAATAAACATATTATTCTATAGCAATTAATGCATAAACATAACTAATATTCATATACAACAATTAATGCATAGACATAATTAGTATATTCATCTACAACAATTAAGCATAGACATAATCATCCTAGACCAAACTAGAGACTTTGATTAACCAGCTAACCAGAAACCTGCACTAGAAAGACACTTTCCTCCCAACCACGAACTACCTCCAGTTCTCCCCCGAGCTCAATTATTTTCCCAAAGAATAAAAAACCTAATTGATTCTCCCTTTGGGTAATTATTACCCTTCTTCATGATATTGTTTCCATTTCAGTGGCGTCCCACTTTTGTAGCTTTTATTGTTTTCTTGCCTAGGCTTTTGCTTTTAAAGCCTTCCTTTCTCTCCCATGACGCTTTAAAGGAACATAGTCTTAGTCATTTTCTCCAGTGAAGTTTTTCCTAATGGATTTTATCTCCCTCCCTTAACCTTATCTAGAATATTTAAGATTCTAATCATGAAGAATTAACAATCTTATTCTCAAGTGTCTTTTCTTACTGCAAAGTTTCCTTTTTTTATTAATAAGAAAATACTTACAATAATTATTCAAAGTGTTATGGCTTCACTGCCATTTATTATACACATACATTAAAACAACAATATCTGCTAGGGGATGTCACATCCTCCCCCCCTTATTTTCACACCATCCTCGGTGTTTACTTCCTATGTATATGTTTTTGGAAAAATGATTGAAAATTTTTCTGCATCTCATCCTCTCATTCCCAAGTGGCCTCCTCAGGGGTGTAGTGCTTCGATTACACTTTAAGCTAAGCAACGGATTGATTCCGGAGCAAGATCTCTTTCTGATCGAGAATGTAGAGTGGTTCTGTCGTGAACTCTCCTTCAGGTTCCACCTGTAACATTTTCCAATCAATAATATGAGAGAAATCCTGTACATATTTCTTTAGCAAGGAAACATGAACAACATTATGAACTTTAATGTGATTGGGGAGAGCTAGTTGGTAAAACACAAATCCTATTTTATCAAAATCTTCAAATGGTCCATAGTAGCGGGCTGCCAATTTTGAGCAAGAACCCATCCTTAGTGTACTTTTCTTTGGTTTTACTTGGATGTACACATGCTCCTCAATCTTGAATTCCCTGTGTCCTATTTTTTCGGCATAACTCTTTTTCCAATCCTAGTTTGCCTCAATATTTTACCGTAATGCATCCTATCCAAGAATCAATCAGTCCACTGGCTGACTCCAACTGAGAGGTGTATGGCATTTTATCCCATACAGGGCTTCGAAGGGGCTCATTTTAATTGTTGCATGATAGCTGTTGTTATAGGAAAATTCAGTCAAATGTAGGAAATATTCCCATTTGGTTGGTTGATTCATAACATACATTCTAATCATATCTTCTAGAATATGGTTGGCTCTTTCCGTCTGACCATCGATTTGGGGATGATATGTAGTACTAAAGTTCAATTTGGTACCCATGATGCCAAACAATGGCTTCCAAAAGTTGGAAGTAAATTTGGTGTCTCTATCCAACACTATCATTTTAGGAACCCCGTGAAGTCGAAATATTTCCTTCATAAAAATATGTGAAATTTGTGTCGTGCCAAAGGTAGACTATATCGACAGAAAATGGGCTACTTTACTTAGCAGATCCACAACCACCATGATGGAATCATGTTGTCTCTTTGTCCTAGGCAGTCCAATTATGAAATCTAAGGAAATTACTTCCCATTTCCATTTAGGAATGGGTTGTGGGTTTAATAAGCCAATCGGGTGTTGTTGTTCCACCTTCACCTGTTGACACTCTAAGCATTTTGTCAAGAATTCTACTACATCCTTCTTCATTCCGAGCCAATTTTTTTTTCTTAATCATGTAACCATCTTTTGATACCTTGGGTGTCCAACAAAAGGCTTTTTATGATATCCATCAAATATCAATTGTTTTAATTCTTCTACTACAGGAATATACAATCTATTTCTATACACCATCAACTTTTCAACATTTTATCTATCCCGAGACATCAGTTTGCTACAACATTTGTTGTATTTCTAAATATTTTGGGTAGCAAGTATACCATGTCTAACTTTCTCAAGAAAATTGGTATTAAAATTGTTAACGCTATGCTCATTATATTATGGGTGTGTCTGCTCAGAGCATCAACTATATTTTTTTCTTTCCCTTTTATGTGTCTTATGTCAAAATCGAACTCGCTACGAAAGGCCATCCACTTGGCTTACCTAACGTTTAAATCTGGTTGACTAAAAATATGTTTGAGACTGATATGGTATGTGGTTAGAATAAATTTCTTACCCAACAGATAGTGCCTCCACATTTTTAATGCGTGTATAACTGCGACTAAATCCTAATCACACACTGCATAATTTATTTCATATCCCTTTAAATTTCTGGACTCATAAGAAATTATAGAGTTACCTTGTAGCAACACTCCTCTTAATCCCTCTATACTAGCATCAATACACATTGTGAACTTTTCATTTGCGTTTGCTAGTTCCAGGATGGGTGTTGTGGTAAGTAACCATTTGAGTTTATTAAAGCTTCGTTGACATTTTGCATTCCTTTCATACTTGAATCCTTTCCATTGTAAAGATGTGATGGGGTGACCTATTTTTGAGAAACCTTCAATGAACAGAGGGTAATACCCTACCAATCCCATAAAAGACCGAACAATAGATACATATTTTGGTATGGGCCAGTTTACCATAGCCTTCACCTTTTCTGGATCAACAACTAACCCCTCCTTAGAAATAATGTGACCGAGGTGTTGTATCTTGGTTTTGTAAAATTCACATTTGTTGTATTTGAAATACAAATGATTCTCCTTTAATGTTTGAAATATCAATTTTAGGTGTTCCTTATGTTCCTCCTAGTTCTTGGAGTATATTAGGATATCATCAATAAACACTAATACAAAGCTGTCTAGGAATTTGCTGATTATGTTGTTCATTAGGAACATAACATTTTCCTGGGTGTTGGTAAGGCTGGATGGAAATACAACAAGCTCATAATGTCCATATTTGGTTCTGAATGTTTTTTTATGGACATCTTCCAGCTTGATTCTCAATTGATGATAGCCAGTTCTCAAATCAATCTTTGAAAATACGGTTGCTCCTCGTACTTGTCCAAATAAATTGTTGATACAGAGAAACAACAATCTATTTTTGATAGTTAAATTGTTTAGTTGGCAATAGTCAATGCACATTCTAAATGTGCCATCCTTTTTCTTAACCAAAAAAATAAGTGCCCCCCAAGGTGACACACTTGGTCTGATATAGCACTTATCTAACAGTTCTTGCAACTGCATTCTTAATTCCAGCAATTCAGGTGGGCTCATTAAGTAGGGGGCTCTAGACACGGGTACTACCCTAGGTATCAAATCTATGGTGAAATATATATCCCTATAAGGAGCTAAGCTGTGAATTTCTTATGGAAATACATTTTGAAATTCCTTAACAATAGGTAAAGTATCCAAGGTTAGCTCTTATCCTTGTTGTTTACCTTCCTCCAGCTATACTAAATATAATTGACAACCTTTCCTTGCATACCGTTTCATTTGCATTGTTGAAATCTGTCGCATTGATACAGGATTAAGTACTCCTTGAATAATCTGGTTTTGTTTATGTTTTCTCACACAACTTAATCTCTTCATCAAACACTTTATTACTGCTCCATGCTTCTCAAGCCAATCCATTCCAATTAATATGTTGTAGGATCCTAAGGGAAGGACATTTAAATTTATTGTAGTGGCATACCCATGTAAATATAAAGGTCATTATTTTAACCAATTGGTCACTCTTCTCTTGGTACCCATGGCCAGTTGTACCAACCAAACAATTTTATACTTTTCAGTTTTAAGAGAGCATTTTTATACCATATGAGCTCTAATATAGCTCAAGCTAGCTCTAGGGTCAATTAAAATAGAAATAGGTTGGTTGAAGAGATTACCTTCAATTTAAATCATTGTTGATTGATGTTCTTCCTGTCTATCTTCCAGTGCAACACTTATCCTGGGAATACTCTGAGCAATGTCATTCATCATGGTAGCCTCTTATACAGTCTAAATATTGTGCACTAATTGATGATTGTGGGGATAGTCCCTCAGCAAATGTGGCTCGCCACATCCCCAGCATTTCAGAGGCTCCCTTTCCTTACCCCCACCATTCTTCTTCCCATCTAGGTTCATAGTCCTTGATCCTACATGGGACTGTGTCGAAGGGTTGGTATTTCTGTTGCTAAACTTTTTCCACATATGATAGTTCCCAAAAAATTTCAGATTTCCCAATTTTTGTTGTTTTCCACCAATAGTAATTTTACTTCTATCCTTATTTGGCCAAAATCTCAAGTTTTCTCCTTTATTCTAGAACTGTTGATAGCACAATCTGGCTTTTCTGACTACATCCTCCATGGTTTTCAGGTTATCAAGCTCGATCTATTCCTTATGCACAGTGGGTAGGAAGTTCACAAAACATTGTACCTTAGCTTTTTATTCCTTGATGTAGGGTAAATATCGTAGAAAAATTGTGAATTTTGCCACAAATTCATCCATTGAGAGTTGTCCCAACCTAAGTTCATGAAATTCCTTAGCATGGTCATCATAGTGTTATTCACTTAAGTATCAATTTTTAAACCTCTTCTAGAACTCTTCCAAGGACATGATCCTTTCCTCCATTAGATGTACTCCTTTAGCTTCCTCCCACCAGAGAGTTGCCTTACCCTGCAGTTGGTAAATGGCTAATCTTGCCTTCAAGCTTATCTCATACTCGTATACCTGGAAATATTTGGTCATGTTCAGCAACCACGACTCTGCATCTTCTTCTTTTTCCTCATCAAAAGTAGGGGGCTTAATCTTACGGAATTCTCCTTGTAATTCATTTTTCATATTTTTCTTTTGATTTCGTGGATAGGTTCTATTAGACTCCCTCCCACTTTCTGAAGGTTCCAACTCAATACCTTTTCTCCCCAGTTTCTCTAATTTTGGTTCCACTATCTTGTGACTCGATTTTTTTGTCAGTCCCCTAATCATTTTCTCCTATTCCTCACTAGATTTTAGCAACCACTCATTACTTCTTATGAGCTACACTAATTCTTGCTGCAAATTCCTAATGACCTCTAGAAACTAGGCATTGGCTAGGGTAGCCCCCTCTCCTTGTTTGATGTATAAATCCGCGCTCCCAGTGTTCGATGGAATTTCCTCCTCCATTTAAGTTGTCCGCTACATTTAGATTTAGTACTTTTACTATACCACTTCAATATTTTTTTCTTTAAAACAAAATCTACCACTCTTTCTTTTAATTATTATAGCAGGTCTGAGGCCCAGTGGTGTTACTGGGCTATAATACCATATGTAATGTACCTTGCCTCTCATCATTTTTTTCTTTTGTTAACTGCATTCATAATGTTCTACATTCACTCATAAGTTTTGGTTTAACACTTTTCTCCCTTAGTATTTAGTTTATTCTTCTCTTACTCTAATCCTATTCTAACTTACTACCTTGGTTACATCTTGAACTTAGTAGATGGGGTGCTCATTAATCTTATCTAGGACAACACTAAATATATTTTTCATTAACCTATGTCCTTACTTTGGACCCTATCATTAATACATCGTCCCTTCCCTTGCCAACGCTTGTTTCCATATTTTTTGTGGACCAATATCCTTTCGCCAAGTTTTCCAGCCCACATGGGCGCACATGGTGGTTGACAGTCTTAGGGTTTGCAGATGGTTTAGATGCATTTCTCCTCATCGAAGGTTCAGATTCGCTTGCCTTAGTTTTTTTCAAGCTCAAACCCTACATATATCTCATTTCATTGTTTGGTTTTCGAAAACATATTCTCCAGCGACGCATAGGTTCCTCTGTTGGTTCCTTCGAACTCCCGAATCTCCTGGAAGTATGGTGATGAAACCTTCTACCATGGTTCACAGGTATGTTAGTCATGGATCCCTCCTACATTTTACATTCATGTTTACATTTACCATAGCTCCAACATTAATTTTATTTGGTTTTATTGTGTCAAAGGGTATTCATGGCATCGTCGAACTGGTCCAAGCTTTCACAGGGTTAGAGTATGCTTGCTGTCATGACTGCCTCTTCAACAACCCTCAGGTCTGCAATTTTCATTTCCTCCCTCAGTTCCATGTTAACTATATTCTATGATTTACAAATTATTGGTTTGATTACTAATTCTTATTTGTTTGCTCTAGTTGTTTCACTGTTACACACAACGAAAGGGAAATTGCCAAGGTATGTCGGTGGAGCATAGCACAACTTATCCTCAGGTGTGTCATCATGTTACAGGTATGGGTTACTGTAACCCAATATTTTAAAAGGGACTCCCCTTTTCTTGTTTGCGAATATTATACAGGTTTCCAGAGCATATGCATTAAATATCCATTGAGTTGTGGATACACCAACTTCTCATGTGTTATTTCTAGGTTCATTTTCATTGTTTATGGGGTACCGCTAATGGTGGTTACCTTGTTATTGTATCCTTTAATTCTTTAAGTTAGAAGAGTTAGGAATTTCTATGGGTTTTTTGGATTTTAATACACTTCTATTTGCAGACTCTCTATTTGGCAATTTTTCCCAAATCCCCTATCTTGGGGGTTGATACACTCCACCAAGTTTTATTTCATAGTGCCTCCCTACTTTCTCTCTAAGAATGCGTGTTTCCAGTTTACTTTACTGCGCATCAAAGATTTGCTTCTACAGTCCTTGGTATACTTTCTGGGTTGTCATTATTGTTTTCTATTGTCAATTTATATGGAATTTATGGTTATTGCGACTGGTTGTATTAAGCTCTCGACCTTCCTATCCTCATTCTGGTGTATTCGTGGCCTTACAGGTGGATTTGAGTGGCTCGAATATTTGTATACTGTCTTCCATCACCAGACCCAACTCCAACATCAAATGGCGAATGGATCATAATACCCCTTGAGATATCCACCCACTCAACATTGGAAGCTTAGCTCTTTTATGACTGAATAGAGAGATTATCTCTCCCATGGCTTATGGGGTTTGTTAGGAAAGGATTTAATTGTTAAGAAGAGAACATTGGTATTAATTTTCTTGTAAATTATTCCTGATAGTTTTATTGTAGTACTAAATAAGCCTAAGGCCTATGCCTAACTTAGGAGTTCTAATTTTTGTATTACGATATTAAGAGTCCTCAATGGAAGACTATGGTAATTACGCCAGGCTCTATTTTTCTTACATATACTTATTCGATAATGGTATATCAAGTTTTCTTCATTCTTGACTTTGTATATGTAATGGTATCGATGTTCATTTGGACTTGTTCAATTGCTTTCTTAATGATTATTAGTTGTCCATTGAATATGATGAATACAATGATAATTTAACTATGTAACTCTAGATACCTTCGTTCCACTCTTACAAATACCCTTGTATCGTGCTTTGTATATTTTAATTCTGTTTCTATGTTGGTATTTGTATTTACTCTTGGGCCTTCCACTTTTGTGAAATATTTGGCTTGATTTTATTAAGAATTTCTCTTCCCATAGACTCCATGTTTAATTTTATGTTTATAGTTGTAAGCATGATGTTTCCTATAACCGAAATACTTGAATTCTATTATCATATTTGCACACACTCTTATGCCTCTAACTTAACATTTAGATTAGATACAAATGGATCTAGTTGCTAGTGCAAAGAATGCAGATACGTTATTTTATATGTAACTACGCATAATCTCAATCTAATTTTAAAACATGGCTCTTCAACGAATTCATTTTTAAGTGGTTTTCTATTTATTTTCTAAAGTTCACCATCTACATTTATCTTTTACATATTGTGGTGTTATTACATACTAGATAGCTTGAATTCTTTCTCGTTTCCTTGCAAACATGTTTCTAGTATACAATAAGAGTCTACAGAAAGAGTATCTGAGTTTTTCTTATCGTCATCTAGTGATGAAGAAATCCTACTCTCCTTGTTTCTCTGATTTTATATGCTTTAGACTTAATCACAATCATCATAGCACTAGCATATACCTAATATGACTATACTTATTGTGATCCCTATGGAATTGGTGATCATACCCTTAATCTATATCATCATACCACAACTCGGTCATATCTAGTAATCTAACTTTATGTACATAGAAGAAATTCTGACATCATGGTGCTTCTTTCATGAAGTAGTTTTACTCTAATTCCTTTATAATCACATAAATGGAATTGCAACACTATTTTCCTTCACCTTCTATAGTATTCCACCACTTTTAGTGAAACCTAAAGGTATTATTTATAACCATTTAGACCAAAGAATCTCTTATTTTTATTATAGCAATTTATACCTATATAATTTCTAGCAACGGAAAGGAATATTTATATCTAGAACAATGATTTACATTTTCCAATAAAATCACAACTTTACATCATATTCATCTACTATGGTTAAGTCATAATCATAATCAACATATTCATCTATGACAATTAATGCATAAACATGATCAACATATTCATTTACCGTAATTAAGAAAATGCATAATCATCATATTCTTCTACATCAAGTAATGCATAAACATAAACATTATATTCATCTACAATAGTTAAAAAAAAAAATTTTGTCCGAAGCGAAAAATCGTAATCTTTCATTTATGTGAGAAAAATTACATGTAGTAGATGCATGTAGGCATATGCGATATCAAACTGTTCAGTTGACAGCTATATACATATTTTGCATAGTGCAAAAAAACCTTTGACCTACCGATCAATTTGCAAATATAAATGCTGTCTGTGTTGAGCTAAAACAAAAAAGAAAAAATAAATATACAGTTTTGTCTATAGATAGACTGTATATAAACAACAAAAATAATCGATCATATTTCTATGGCTGATCCACCCTATGGTATTCCCAGTCTATGTACATTCGATGGTGGTATTGATAGATTTCTGTGTCCACCTGTTCGCTGATTATCCACAAGCCTCTGGGAAGTAACAAGCCCTCCTTGGAAAACCTGTCATCATCTTCATTGTATTCCTTGTGAATGTGTTGACAAGAGATCAGATTAAATCCTGTTTTGAGATTTTGCACATCAAATAGTATATTTTGAAGGGAAATGGCATGACATTGATTTATATCATTGAACCAATTAATGATAATTTGTGAGTCTCCAAATATATGAATAGAGATGTAATCATGTGCGAGGGTGAAATGCAGCAAATGTCTAAGGTTTAGGAGCTCAGCATAGTTGTTGGTTCCATCTCCCAGGCCGAGTTTGACTTTGAAGTAGTGTTGTTCGGTGGGGTATAAACAAAATCCCCCTCCACATCCATGTGGCAGTGCAGCCCTGTCGAAGAAGGCCCATGGCTGAGTTTTATCAATGTTCCCCAACCCACTAATAATGCGGTATCGAGAAGGCGGATCCTCGAGGACATCATTGTATGCGGACAGAGCTTGTACTACGAGCAACTACCAATTTACAAGCTATTTTTTGAAGATGCATCAGTTCCTTCCAAGTCAAATAGTCCAACAAATTATGAGAGGGAGGCACTGTTCTTTATGTTTAAGGTGAGAAGTTGTCCAGCTATGCCAGGCTTGTATAAGTGATGTCCCAGCTAAGAATTTATGATTCTTAGCTGCTGTGTGATATCTTTCCAAAAGTGTGTGACATGTGTGCAGAGTAGGAATAAGTTTTCATTGGTTTTAGATGCTTGCTGACATAATACACATCTACTCGGTCCTTATATCGCTCAATGCATGAGGGCCTCTCTCGTGGGGGTCTTGTTATTAAGAACAGACCACATGAAAATCCTGGATCGAGGGGCAACTTTTAATTTCCATAGGCTCTGCCACCAGCTTAGTAGATGTGATGGTTTTCAGGCTTCCATTAGATGAAGGTATTCGAGCTTGGGACTATATATCCCATATGTAGCTAGAGCCCAGATGAGGGTGTTAAGTTCTTGATTTAGAATGATGTGTGCCTCTTGAAGAGCCCTGATATACATAGACCAATTGTGTTGCCACTGCTCAGGGATGTCGAGATCATGTGTTGATCTCCATTATTGTCTGAGATGAATACGAGGGTCTAGATCAGCATTGTGGGCTATGGTCGAGACCTCTCTATGGTGTAATAAATGGATGACGTCTAGAGGTAGATAATACAAGTTTCCACCCCCAACCCATGGGTCGATACCGATTCTTACAGAGTGACCATTGTTTATGTGCCATGCTAGAGCAACCCTTATAAAAGGCATTGTTTGTAAAATGGATTTCCAAACAATTGAGATGCCTCCTCTAGTCCAGGTTTGTTGGCACGCCCAATCCAAGATCTATAGTGGCCAGATGTACTTGTGGAATGAAACAGTTGTCTAGAGGTTGTTAGCAGTGAGGAGGGTCCAACTCATTTTAGCAGCAAGAGCTTTTGGAAACTGAGGGAGCTCTTTCATCCCCAATCCCCCCCATTTCTTGGGTAGGGTAATGGATTTCCATGACACTAATGCAAAAATTTTACCTTCCTTGTGCCCCTTCCATAGATATCGACTGCAGAGTTGGTACAAATGGCTAAGAATTCCCCGAGGAATCCATGAAAGTGACATCCAGTAGACTAAGGTGGCCTCCAAAACTGATTTGATTAGGACTAGCCTCCCAGCTCTGGAGAGTAGTCTATGGTTCCAGCTTTTTAGTCTTTTTTCCATCTTGACAACTAACCATATCCAGTCAACAATGTGATAATAGTTTGGTTTAAACCGGAAGCCTAGATATTTAAGACCCTCTGAGAGATGGTGGGGAGTGAAAGGAAATAAAATGGTTGCAGATCTGGATTCTGTAGGATTAAGGGTAGACAGAGTGATGGTGGACTTGGAATGGTTGACTGACATACCAGTGGCTATTTCAAATAGATTGAGGATCTCATGGAAGGTGTCCATGTCCCTAGGGCTTCCATTTAAGAAAATCAGAATATCAACGACAAAGAGCAGGTGGGTGAGATAGAGGAGGTCAGTCATTTTGAGGCCTTGTAATATTCCCTCCCTCTTTGCCAAGGCAATGAGTCTATTGAGGCCCTCCATCACTAATAGAAAAAGCAGAGGAGACAGAGGACATCCCTATCTCAAGACACTATCAGCATGAAAAAAATGTGTAGCTGAGCCATTTATCAGGATGCTGTAGGTGACAGAGTTGATGTAGCAAATACTCCAATTAATGAACTCAATGGGAAAACCCATATGTATGAGAATCATTTTAATGAAAAGCCATGATACATGGTCAGAATATTTTGCAAGGTCAATTTTGAGGATGGTACACTTTAGGGCTTTTTGATTGATGGAGTGAATGAATTCCTGAGCTATACCAATGGCTTCATGGATCTGCCTATTATGGAGAACGGCAAACTGTTCAGGGGATATGTGGTGAGATAGGATGGGGTGAAGTCGATTGGCTATGAATTTGGCTATAACTTTGTAAAAAGTGTTGCAGAGGGATATAGGCTGAAAATCATTGAAGGAGTTTAGGGAATCAGATTTTGGGATGAGGGAAATGAAGGTGGTGTTGATAGCATCATACATTCTGCCTGTCATTCTGCATTCCTCAACGACACTAAGGAGGTCATTCTCAACGATTTCAAAAAAGGCCAAATAAATTTTATAGGCCATCCATCCAGCCTAGGGCTCTTGTCCTTTTGGAACCATTTTAGGATTTGTTCCAATTCTTCAATAGTGACCGGGGCAATGAGCTCACCTGCAGCGTCGTGTTCAACAAATCGAAGGAAATGCCCTGCTACTTGAATGATCTCTGCCAAGTTACTTCCAGGGGGAGCTTTGAAGAGTTTCTTAAAATGTGCAATGCCCAATTTTGAGAGCTAGTGGAAAGTGTGAGCAGTGCCACCTTTCGAAGTGGGCAATTGCCAAATGGTGTTGGTAGATTTCCTTCCTTTGGAAAAATTTTGGAAGTACTTGGTATTATCATCTCCTTCTTTGAGCCAGACGGCCTGACTCTTCAGCCTCCAAGTTTCCTCCTGATCCTTTAATATGTTAGCATGCCTGTTCTCCAATTTAATCATATGGGCTTTATCTTCAGGGTTGGTAAAACCTCTGTTATTTTCATCAATGAGACTAGCAAGGTCAGCTTCCACTGCACAAAGAGTCTGATTGTCCTTCAGATTTTTGTCTTTGGCCCATTTGATGGTGAGCTTCTTTAGGTGGAATAGTTTTTGGTAGAAGACAACTACCTTAGATAGAAGCTGGGAGGGAGGATTGTGTGCCTAATGTGTCTTTACCATCTCAATGAAACTCAGAACTTGTAACCATACTGAATTGAACTTGAAAGGAGGCTGAGGTTTGGTGCGCGGTCTGGTGATTTCCAAGTAGATGGGAGAGTGGTCAGATATGCCACAAGAACCCACCCATTGCTTGTAATGAGAAAGGGTCTGAAGAAGCTGATGCTTAATGACCATCTTGTCCAGCCTCCTTGCTAGGGCTGCCTCCCCTATTCTTATATTCCTCCAGGTAGGTAAGGGCTTTATCATAGGGTCATCAATGTGTTGTGCCTATTCAAGAAGGGATTCCATGACTTCCGAGAGAGGATCGACCTAGGCAGTTGATCCCCATGACTCACTGCATCCAATGGAGAAGTTGAGGTCCCCTCCTAGAATGAGGTTGTCTATAGAGGTCAGTGATAATTTTAGGAGGTGGTTCCAAAAGGCCTCTCTTCCCTAACAAGGCCCATACACATTCATAACCTTGAGCTCCTTACCGAAATCAGTAAATTATAGGTCCATTCCCATATATCCCCTGCCTCCTCAAGTTGCAAGGGCTTTGATAGTACAAGGGTTATAACCAATAGCCAAACCCCCCAAACGACTCGAGGCATCAAGAGCAGTGAAGGTCCATCTAGGGCAGATGTACTGTAATGTGTTAGAGACAAGCATGCCTTCCCTTAGGGTTTCTTGCAGAAGGATAATGTCAACAGGATCAATAGAGAAAAGTCTGCGAAGGGCTAGATTTTTGGGGGAGTTAGCCATGCCCCTATAATTGAAAGAGAGGCATTATGGGGGAACAATGGTAGGGGTTGGCTTTGCTCTAAGAACCCGATCAATAGATGACTGTCTCCCAGAGAGGATCACAGCCCTTGCTCGAAGGATAGCATGTGATAAAAAGGATTTGTGGCCCTGTGATGGTCTGGTCGATGAGATGGGGGGAGTGAGTCTTAGGCTCGGGAGGGGTAAGGAAAGACCCGTAGATGTTTGAGACCTGAGATTATAGGGGCGGGAGATGAGGAGGGTGGACTATGACTCATCGGGAGAATGGTGGGGGCGGTGGTGGAGTCAACCAAAAGATGAGGGGGGGGGGGGGAACTGCAGAAAATGGATGCAATAAGAATGAGATGCAGGCAGATGCATGACATTAGAAATATCAATATAAGATAGTACAAGGGATGAAGGAAGAGGAGTAGTACCCGTTGATCGAGTCACTTCCACCACTGCTCGTGCTAGAGTCAGTGGAGGAGATGGGGGAGCAAAGGATGTATTCGTTGCAGGGTTCACAGGCTTAGATGGAGTTGCCTTGTGAGGTGGTTCAGGGCTTGGTTCAATGTTCTTCCCGTGTTGAGCTATAGTACCATGAGCATATGCCGATCCGTGCATCGTTGTTGTCTCCTGTGCTTTGGTGACCAGGGGACATTCCTTGAAAATGTGGCCAACCTTATGGCATCTGCGGCATCGAAATGGCATGCCCTCATAATCTAGTATCTAAACCCTGGTGAAATTCCTCCACTGTAGAGTAATTTTTTCTTCGAAGCCCTCCCTAGTGTCCAAATGTACCAATATGCACGCTAAAGAGTAGTTTTTGGACTACACCATGGTTTTATCATAATCCAATTATGTACCAAGAGTGTTACCAATTTTGATGAAGACTTCTTCGGACCAGTATTGTAATGGAAGCCCCAGTAGCCTCACCCATAGTGGTCCTGCTCCAATCTGCTCTCACTCTGGGTCAAAAAGAGGACTCCAATGCTTGAGGAGCACTGGTGCTATTTCGATATGCTAGAAGTGAGCCAGAGCTAGATTGGTGTAATCCTCATTCGCGAACTGGAGAACAAACCATCCTCGTGCTAGGGTTTGTACTATGGGTAGTTGCTGGAAGGTATGCCCCCAAATCTCCTTTACACAAAGCCCTAATCACTCTACTTTATATGTTCGTCCACGAACCCTACTTACCAAAACCTTGTTGGCATTGTCCGCAATATCCCCCATTGCAAGACCTTCTCCAAACTTGATGGTGTAGTCTTTCCCCAAGGCTCTGATGCACTTTGATTTTTTCTTCATGGTGTGCGGCGCAATAGGGTGCAGTTGTAGATCATTGGCTAGACTGTTAGATGCTGCTGGAGTGTCCTCAGCTTGAACCCCAACCATAGGCATGACAAAACATCCCAAGGGTTTTCTAGATACCGATGGCACGTACCCAGATCCAATATTGAGATCAGCTAGGTGGGAGGGTTTTTCAGTAGGTCACCCTTGTTGAGGGTTAGGGTTAGGGTTTTGAGGAAGGCAGAGATCGGCAGTAGGAGCTAGGTAGAATAGCGGGATGGAGTAGGAGGTGAGAAGATTGAGGGTTTTGGGTGAGTGGGGTGGGAAGTCCAGCCCAAGAGAGTCAATAGAGAGGAAACTGAGGTGGGGAGAGTTGTCTGGTGGCCCAGGCAAGGGGACAACTGGCCCAGGATGTGAATAGGATGGGACGAAGGAGGTGGTAACCAACTTCTAAGCAGGATGATGGAAAATGACCTAATTGGCTAACGGATCGAGTGAGTACTCAACAAAATGGAGGTCCATTCCGTCCATGCTAACTGTGGAAATTGACAGGTGCAGGCAGGGACCAGAGCTATAGGGAAAGTCGAGTTGACTGCTAAGGTTGGGAGCTCTCAGTCAACCAGGCTTTGTTTTGGATGCAGGTCAATGGTTGCAGAGCTCCTCCATCCTTCCCTCTATCTACAACAATTAATTCATACACATAATTAGTATATTCATCTACAACAATTAAGCTTAGACATAATAAGCTTAGACCAAACCAGAGCGTTTAATTATCCTACTGACAAGAAACCTGCACCAGAAAGACATTGTCTTCCCAACCACGAACTACCTTTAGTTCTCCCCCGAGCTCAATTGTTTTCCCAGAGAATCAACAACCTCATTGATTCTCTCTTTGGGTAATTATTACCCTTCTTCATGATATTGTTTCCATTTCAGTGGTGATCCCAAATCTAATTGTTTATTGAAATGTGAATTGGTTAACATTAGAAAGTGTAAATATAAGAATTATTAAAAAAACCTTTAAGCACACAAGCATGAAGTACTGATAGAGATTTTTTAGAAGCTCAATTAGAAGTTGATCTGAATTGGATCCATAAAAGACTATCAAGAATCGTGACTGTATCGAGTCAGAGCAAATCTCTAAGGAAATCCAAAACAGCCATCAAGAATACCCTGAACCAGTGGCAATGGTAGCTAGCGTGGAACGACGAGTACCTCGGTCAAAGCGCACTAACCGAGGCCCATGGAGACTGCGTGAGAAGCAAAATTAGCCCTTGGGAGCCCCATATCGGGAAACAAAGGTGGATTTTGATGCGTGATTAATGCTTTAGCACTAATCGTGCATCGTTGGGTGAATAGGGCCGAAATGGAGGAAGCCTTAAGCACTCGGACACATGGCGAACCAGAGAACCACGGGTGAAAAGGAAAAAGTGCTAAAAGGACAAAGGCGGGACTCGTGCTCTCGAAACCAGTAGTATTGATCGGGGCACCCTCAAACAATAAGTGGTTTTGGAGAAAGCGGAGCGATCCCACTCAACGATTGATGTGTGGCAGGTGGAGGTGAGAGAAAACCATCGTTGATCATGTGTTATTGGTTAAGCAAGTCAATCACGCGGGACGTGCGTACAATGTTCGATCTGGGGAATCCAGATCAGACAGATGAGATTGTGCCCGATGAAGGAAGTGGAACTGATGAAGGATTAAGCCGCATTTGTAAAGATTTGAGGTTCGTTTGACCGCCATGATGGAGGAAAAATGCATCCACGATGTAACTAAAGAAATGAACTGATGAAGCAGGCTGTCACTATTTAGAGGAGGACACGTGGCCACTTCCCGAGTGTTCATGGTGATGCCAAACATGGAACTTCAAGCGTAGCTACAGAAGGTGAATCGATAGAGGCGGAAGAGGAATTGAATAGGCGTGAGTTCGAATGGCTAAAATCCATGAACAACGAAACATAATACATGGTGGAACACAGTTGAACATTGGGAGACAAAACAGAGAAGAAGGCAATAAAGAAACAACAGGAAGAGACAGAGGGCCAAGTTGACCAGCGGCAGTGTCGAGCACCAGAGATGGAGAGGTTCAAGCCATCCCATAGAGGAATCTGTCCGAGCTGAGCACCACGTTTGGCTCTTGCCACTGTAGACCAGAAGGTCACAGAGCTAGTAGGAAGAAGAAGAGTCTGTGTACTCCAGTGGTTTGGGGAATCCAAGAACCACCCTACCAAGCAAAACCTGCTTAAGGAGAACTCACATTGAGTCCCTGCATTGTAATTCTCTGCTTAAAGACACAATAAAACAAGGCCACCACTAAAAGCTAGACTGGAGACGTAGCCCTGGAGAATAGGGTGAACTTCTTATTAAAATCTTTGTGTCTTTATGTTTGCTTACTGTATTTATCTGTGTCTTTCTATTTTAAATGTTTGTGTATAGGCAATCTGATTGATCCATTGTTTCAATAACGCAGAACACACATCAGCACATGAGTTTGTAATACCTTTGTTTAATAAATATTTAACTGATTTCACTCATAGGGTGAATATCAAATCAAGTGGTATCAGAGCACTAGGCTGTCAGGTTAGACAAGCTTGTGTTGGTTTAGTTGTGAATGCTTACTAGATCAAATCTCAAATTAGGAGAAGGAGAGTTGGTAGAAACTAACCCTGAAATGGGAGAGTCTATTCTTGGAAGACAATGTCAGAGGAAGGTTCTATGGGGCTAGACCCTTAATTCATAGAACGTTTTCTAGCTATAAAGCCTATGGTAGAAGAAATGTATAGGGACTTTAGAAAGCATAAGGATGAAGATTCATCAGGTTCTAAACAAGATAAAGAAGAAGATGAGTCTCATTCCCATGACCACTCGAAAGGAAAAGGGAAAGAGAAAAGCTTTCTTACACCTCCTAATAGCCCTGTGCATAATAAGAAAGCATCTTTGATCAAGCTAGATGTTAAATTTGACTTGCCTATATATGATGGAGAGTTGAATGTTGAAAAGTTGGACAATTGGATTAGACAAATTGATGTGTATTGCAGATTACAGAACATCGATTTAGACAAGAGTAAGGTTCAACTGGCAAGCCTATGCCTAGGAGGCACTGCCTTGGTTTGGTGGGAAGGCAGAACCAAAGCTGATATGCAGAAGCATGGTAAGACCATCTCTGTCTGGAGTGACTTTGCTTCAGCCATTAAGAAGCGGTTCTATCCATTGGCCTATATGCAACAAGCCATGATGAGCTGGCAAACTCTTCGGCAGTTGAAAGGGAAAAGTGTGCAAGGGTACACTCAAGAATTTAGAAAGAGAGTATTGATGTTGGGTATCTCATTAGACTCACCAAAAACTCTTTTGAAGTACATTGGTGGTCTACACAGCTACATGATGCATACCATCCTCATGTTTAACCCCACTAGTATAGATGAGGTATCTGTACAAGCTACTCATCTGGAGGCTAGAGGGAAGAATGGAAATCCAGAAGTTAGGGGATCGTCCCAACCCACTGTAAGCAAGAGCAAAGAGAAAAACTTTATGTTAAACTCTCAAAATGTGAATTTGGCAAAACATCTCTAAATTATTTGGGTCATATAATAGGGGGAGGTGAATTGAAAATAGATACCTCTAAAGTGGCAGTCATTGTAAACTGGCCTAAACCCAAGTCTGCTACAGAAGTGAGAAGCTTCTTAGGAGCAGCGCAATATTGGAGGAAGTTCATTTCTAACTTTTCCTAAATTGCAACTCCCTTACATGCTTTAACAAGATTGAATAAGGTGTTTCAGTGGGGAGGAAAAGATCAGAAAGCCTTTGACACCTTGAAAGAAAAAAATAGTACAACACCTGTACTAGCACTACCAGATCTACAAAGACCATTTGAGATCCAAACTAACGCCAGTGACTATGCCATGGGAGCAGTGTTGAAACAACACTATAAACCCATATGTTATCATTCTGAGACTTTTAATTCTGCAGTAGTTAACTATCCTACATATGATAAAGAATTGTATGCATTAGTTCAGAGTGTGAAAAAATGGAAACATTACTTAATGCAAAGAGAGTAATACATACTGATCATCAACCACTTCAATATCTACACTCCCAAACTAAGTTGCAGCAATCAAGACATTACATATGGATGGGTTTTCTACAACAGTTTCATTTAGTCATCAGATATAAAAAGAGCATACACAACAAAGTTGCAGACATGTTATCTAGACCCATTATAAATGCATCTACCATACTTAAGCATAACTCTGTGCTACATGAAAGATACATAGAACAATATGATTAGGATATTGAATTTAAAGATGTATAAGCAACTTTGAGTCAAGGCCAAAGAATAGAAGAATTGAACTATCATATGAAGGACTGACTCTTATATCATTGTGGGAAACATTGCATTCCACAAACTGAGAGAGTAAAGATAATTAGGGAAGCACACACTTCTCTGATATCAGGTCACTTTGGGGTAAGTAAAATAGTTGTGCAGCTGCAAAAGTTTTGCTATTGGCTGAGAATGAATGAGACAGTTTCTAGATATGTAAAAGGATGTGCCATGTGTGCTAAAAGCAAGCCCATCAATAGAAAACTTGGCTTGTACACTCCATTTCTAGTTCCTTCTCACCCTTGGGAACGTGTTTCCATGGATTTTGTTGGAGGATTGCCTAAATCTAGGAAAGGTCATGATTATCTATATGTTGTTGTGGATAGGTTCAACAAAATGTGTATTTTGATATCTTATAGTAAACATATTACAACTGAACAAACTGCAAAATTATTCTTTGAGCATGTAAGGGTTCATTTTGGGTTGCCCACTTCCATTATATCTGATCGAGACACCCAATTTGTGGGGAAGTTTTGGTTGAGTCTGTGGAAACTAATGGACACAAAATTAAGGAAGAGCACAACTTTTCATCCACAAACAAATGGCGAGACAAAAGTAGTAAACATGACAGTGATTTAGTTACTGACAGGGTATTGTGGCAAACATCCTAGGCTTTGGGATGAACACTTGTGTTATGTGCAGCATGCTTACAATAGAGCCAAACACTCTTCTACATAGAGATCTCCTTTTGAGACCTGTTTTGGTTTCACACCAAGGTCCTCTTTGGATTTTGTCTTTGGTAAAGATACCATGGTTGATGGACACAATGATGTGGACAAGGCAACTAGGTTCACAAATCCATGAGATCCTCCAGGCAGTATAGGAATAGTTGGAAAAGATCCAGGCCAAGTACAAGGCTAGGCATGATAAGCATCAGATGGAGCATAGTTTTCAAGTTGGAGACCAAGTCTGGCTGTATATCAGCAAGGACAGGATGCAAGGTGAAGGTAAAAAGCTAAAACCTATCAGGTATGAACCTTTTAGGATACTTGAGAAAATTGGTGAAAATTAGTTTTTCCTTGATCTACCAGTGTACATGCACATCTACTCAGTTGTAAATGCCGATTGCTTGAGATTATTTGAACTTTTGATGATTGAGGACCCTGAAGAGCAAAGTCAATTGTATTTTATTGATGACCTGCTACATGAGTATCTTAATGAGTTGCAGGAAGATACAGTGCTGGACAGGAAGGTGAGGACAACACGTAGGGGAGATATTAAGTACCTCAGGATTGGGCTCAAAGGTTCAAAGCCAAGCAATGCAAAGTGGATTGAAATTAGACAACTGAGAAAATAGTATCCTCACTTAGTCAATGCTTGAAAACCAACTTTTGGTGGTCCAAAATCTTTTTTAGTGGGAAGGCCATGATCCAACTTGGATCCATAAAAGACTGTCCAGAACCATGACTGTATCTGGTCAGAGAAAATCTATAAGGAAATCCAAAACAATAATCAAGAACACCCGGAACTAGTGGCAACCGCAGCCAGCGTGCTACGACAAGGACCTTGGTCAAAGCACGATTACTGAGGCTCATGGAGACTATGCGGGAAGAAAAATTACCCCCTGGGAGCCCCAAATTGGGAAACAGAGGTGGATTTGGATGCGCGATTAGCGTCATCGCTGGGTGAATAGGGCTGAAATGGAGGAAGCCTTAAGCACTCGAATGCATGGTGAATTGGAGAACCGCGGGCGAAAAGGCAAAAGCGCTAAAAGGACAAAGGCAGGACCTGCACTCTAGAAACCAATGATATTGATCGAGGTGCCCTCAAACGGTAAACGGTTTTGGAGAAAGTAGAGCAATCCCACTCAACGATCGACACGTGGCAGGCGGAGGTGAGAGAAAACTGCCATTGATCATGTGTTATCGGTCGAGCAGGTCAACAACGTGGGACATGTGTACAACATTGGATCTGGGGAATCTAGATCATATGGCTAAGATTGCGCCCAATGAAGGAAGCAGAATTGATGAAGGATTAAGCCGTGTTTGTAAAGATTTGAGGTCCGTTTGACCACCACGGTGGAGGAAAAATGCGTCAACGATGTAACTGAAGAAATGAATTGACGAGGTAGGCTGGTGGTATTTTAGAGGAGGACACGTGGCCACTTCCCGAGCATTCATGCTGACGCCAAATAGGGAACTTCAAGCATAGCTCCAGAAGGTGAATAGATAAAGGCGGAAGAGGAACCGAACGTGCGTGAGTTCGAATGGCTAAAAGCCATGAACAACAAAACAAAATACACGGTGGAACATAGTTGAACACTGGGAGATAGAAACCAGAGAAGAAGGCAGTAAAGCAATAGCAGGAAGAGACAGAGGGCTGAGCTGACCAGCGGCAGCGTCAAGCACCTAATCTTGAGAGATTCAAGACATCCCATAGAGGAATCTATCCGGGCTGAGCACCACATTGGGCTCTTGCCACTGTAGACCGGAAGGTCACAGAGCTGGTAGGAAGAAGAAGAGTTTGTGTACTCCAATGGCTTGGGGAATCCAAGAACCACCCTTCCAAGAAAAACCTACTTCAAGAGAACTCACATTGAGTCCTTGCATTGTAATTCTCTACTTAAAGACACAATAAAACAAGGCCACCACTAAAAGCTGGACTGGAGACGTATCCCTGGAGAATAGGGTGAAATCCTTATTAAAATTCTTGTGTCTTTATGTTTGCTTAATGTATTTCTCCATGTCTTTCCATTTTAAATGTCTGTGTATTGGCAATCTGATCGATCCGTTGTTTCAATAACATAGAACACACACCAGCACATGAGTCTGTAATACCTTTGTTTAATAATTCTTTAACTGATGTCACTCATAGGGTGAATATCAGATCAGAAGCTTAGAATATTGTAGAGCACCTCAATCAAGTAATTCAATAAGTGAAACACTTATAAGAAAAACTAAACCTTGACTTGGAAGATGTACAACAAACAACTTGGGACAGTTGACTCTACCGACTATACCCAACAATTGACCAAAGTTAAAGAGTATTCAATTATCTATTCAGAATTGTAAATCAGTCAACCATGTAATTGGATCTATTGACTAAGATAGTTAGAAATCAACTACATTGTAATTGAACACTGAGTATAAATATGTGCATCATTTATTAAATAATAAATTGGATTGTAATTGTTTTTGCGATATCTTAATAAAGTGCATATTATTGGCCTTCCCACTATGTTTTTCTTTTATACTATCTCTAATGTGTGTGCTATATTGTTATATAATAATTTTTTTAGTACTCTGTCCAAGGATATTACTAGTAACTACTCCTTACAAATCCCTAGATTAAAAATATAATATCTTTTAATTCTTCAATTTGTATAGAAGAAAATATGGGGTTAATAATGGTGACTTAACGAGATGGGATCCCCTTGATGGATACCGATAACCTTAATATCTTTGCACTTGTATTTGTAAACAATAATCTATATAGAAAAATTTGCAAACCATTGTGCTAATCATGTGGGAAATGAATTCAGATGTCCATGGTGCCTTGACTGATCAACTAAAAGGAATTCTTACTCATATTTCCCCATCTAATACTACTTCCCATCTATATTGTACACTCGCAATGGAAAATGTGCTCTTCTCAACACATGGTAGATAGTCACCTAGTTAGATGCCAATAATGAAAACATCTTCTCAATGCAAATGGACCCACCAATAAGGCTAATGAGCCCTAAGGTACAAGAACAACCTACTGGTCTGAAAAATGTGTTGGTGTTGAACATTGAGAAGGGTCATTGAATCGACGCCCAATGGTGATCAATTTTCTTGGAGATGAGAATGCTTCCAATGAGGCTAACGACCATCATGGTTCTCCAAATTCTAGATCTCTCCTTAGATAATGTGTTAGATTTGATGAGAAATGAGTTGATAAGGAGAATGGAAATGACAAAATTCATTTCCTTTATCACAAAGTAGAAAACATGGAATGTAAGAGAGGTATCATGTCATGTCCCTAATGGTGGATGAGTGAGATAACTAACATAGAACTATTGAATCAAAAAATACAATTTAAGAGCCTAAACTCTAAGGTGACTCGAGATTTTTCCTATTGGCACTTTAACACTACCCATATTAAAAATACTAGTGCTTAGATAATGGAAAAGACATGGCCCTCATTGACACTCAACCTAAACATAAGCATACAATATTGTAGATAATATTTACATCACTATGCTCAAAAGTTTGACCAAGACCACAATATATGAAGATGATAAAGGAAATTAAAAGTTTACATGTAAGTAATTTTATTTCAAGGAAAATATGTGATATACTGGTATGAAAGAACATGGCACAAAAAATAGCTAGAATGAAAAGAAAATTGCAAATTAAAACTATCAATGTCAAACTAACACAAACAAGAATGGAAGCCAACTATATAATAGTAAGAGAAAAGGCAAATACACATAAAGCCCCATAATTTATTTTCTTTCCTTTTTTTTTTCAAAAAATTATTTTTTTAGAACCCAAGAAATATTATTGTACAATTTTTTAAAAATTGGTCAATTTTAAATTGCATTTATAGGAGGAGAACCAACAAGCACAACATGATAATAACCAACTAAATATTGACCAGACATAAAAAAAATTGTGATTGAAATATTCAATGTTTAAAAAAATAAGGACATATTTAGAAATAAAATTAGAGCAGGTTGCTACAATGAACACAATTTTGAGCAACTTACAGCATTATTTGCATCCACCTACAAATAATTAAACATGCAAAAAGTTTTAATAAAAAATGTGACATGTCAAAATAATTCAATGGTTGACTCTTGTGCACGACAAGACTTATCAACACAAATTGATGAAGAAAGAAGAGTCAAGACATATCTTATTCAAAAAGAGCAACAATGGTTCCATGAAGGCAAGGAAGTTCAATTAGAAGCTCAGAATATTTTAGAGCACCTTAATCAAGTAATCCAACAAGTGAAACACTTATAAGAAAAACTGAACCTTGACTTGGAAGATGTACAACAAACAACTTGGGATAGTTGACTCTACTAACTATACCCAACAATCGACCAAAGTTAAAGAGTATTCAATTATCTATTCAGAATTTTAAATCGGTCAACCATGTAATTGGATCTATTGACTAAGATAGTTAGACAATCAACTACATTGTAATTGAACACTGAGTATAAATATGTGCATCATGTATTAAATAATAAATTGGATTGTAATTGTTTTTGCGATATCTTAATAAAGTGCATATTTGTTCTTCCCACTATTTTTTTCTTTTATATTGTCTCTAATGTGTGTGCTATATTGTTATATAATAATTTGTTTAGTACCCTGTCCAAGGATATTACCAGTAACTACTCCTTACAAATCCCTAGATTACAAATATAATAGCCTTTAATTCTTCAATTTGTACAGAAGAAAATATGGGGGTTAATAATGGTGACTTAACAGGATGGGATCCCCCTGATGGATACCGATAACCTTAATATCTTTGCACTTGTATTTGTAAACAATATTCTATATAGAAAAATTTGCAAACCATTGTGCTAATCGTGTGGGAAATGAATTCAGATGTCCATGGTGCCTTGACTAATCAACTAAAAGTAATTCTTGCTCATATTTTCCCATCTAATACTACCTCCCATCCATATTGTACACTCCCAATGGAAAATGTGCTCTTCTCGACACATGCTAGATAGTCACCTAGTTAGATGCCAATAATGAAAACATCTTCTCGATGCAAATGGACCCACCAATAAGGCTAATGGGCCGTAAGGTACAAGCACAACCTACTGGTCTGAAGAATGTGTTGGTGTTGAACATTGAGAAGGCTCATTGAATCGAGGCACAATGGTGATCAATTTTCTTGGAGATGAGAAGGCTTCCAATTAGGTTAACGACCATCATGGTTATCCAAATTCTAGATCTCTCCTTAGATAATGTGTTAGATTTGATGAGAAATGAGTTGATAAGGAGAATGGAAATGAAAAAATTCATTTCCTTTATCATAAAGTAGAAAACATGGAATATAAGAGAGCTATCATGTCATGCCCCTAATGGTGGATGAGTGAGATAATTAACATAGAACTATTGAATCAAAAAATACAATTTAAGAGACTAAACTCTAAGGTGACTCGAGATTTTTCCTATTGGCACTTCAACTCTACCCATATTAAAAATTCTAGTGCTTAGATAATGGAAAAGACATGGCCCTCATCGACACTCAACCTAAACATAAGCATACAATATTGTAGAAAATATTTACATCACTATGCTCAAAAGTTTGACCAAGACCACAATATATGAAGATGATAAAGGAAATGAAAAGTTTACATGTAAGTAATTTTATTTCGTGGAAAATATGTGATATACTGGTATGAAAGAATATGGCACAAAAAATAGCTAGAATGAAAAGAAACTTGCAAACTAAAACTATCAATGTCAAACTAAGACAAACAAGAATGGAAGGCAACTATATATCAGTAAGAGAAAAGGAAAATACTCATAAAGCCCCATAATTTATTTTCTTTCTTTTTTTTCAAAATTCATTTTTTTAGAACCCAAGAAATATTATTCTACAGTTTTTCAAAGCTATCATGATAAATCTACATACTCAAATGACTATTGTAACTATGCAACCAAGTGATTTTTTCCATGAGAAAGTCAATATAGTCAACTCTCAAGTACAACCAATCATGAAATATTATAAGACAAAAATATTCCTTGATGTACTTGCTACTAAATAAACTTATGAAGGTTATTGGTTGGATCATGGAACATGGTACCTTAGTGGTACTGAACATGAAAGTATAAGATCCAAAACCATTACAATTTTCCTACTAAAATACCTCCATCATCCACAGTTCAATTGGATCGTGACTAACTATGATATTTAAGAAATGATATGATAGGGATCTTCTTGAAAACTAAAGTATGAATACACAATGATTGGATGACTGTGAGAAATATAGTTGAACCAAATATTGGTCACCTTTCTACAATGGTATTTAATTGGACTATCCATGAACTGCTATGGGGATAGGCACTGACAAGGTCTCCCGTTGATCCAACTATGGATCATTGATTTGTTCTTATTGTTGTATTTTATCATCATTAATATAATTATCTAAGGAAACCACTATTAAAATTGGATATTTAGCTTCATATTCATGGAACTACGCATATGACTCAATTTTTAAGATTATCGGTTCATGATCACCCAAGGATGAGCCACTCCCATCAAATTTATCACTTAAAACTTGATAAGGAAAAGTTTTTCATCATCATTTTCTTCTATGGCAATATAAATCTCATGCAATTTTTGGTCCTATATTATTTAGCAAACCAAGAAATCCTACACTAAATTTGTTGGTTTCTAACTCCAAAAGAGGGTACAAGATTTTATATCAAATGAAAAATCATAATTGACCATAATGTTTCATTGTCAAAATGCAAGGGGGTTTTTATAATATGTATTGATGAATTCAACAACAAACTCAGGAAAAGTATCCTCTTCTCTATTGTTATTGTGATAAAACTCCAAAAATTTATCCCACACCCATTGTATGTATTCAACATCCATGATCAACCACGATATTTCTACAGTGGAGTCACCAATGAGAATTAATAAGGGGTGATCCATGCTTATGTTCCAAAATATATATTCAAGTTCATTTAGGCACAAACAAATGCCTCTTATGTGGCCTCTTATGTGGTCAAATCACGATGATTTTCTTGATTTATCTAGTATGTATTTGATCCTATGAACAATGAAGTCACTAGGTGAGTTAGTGTAATAAATAAATGAAACCACACTAATGTCATTAGAATAACTAAGGAATATGATCCTATCTATGATTCCAATTTGTGAGTACAAAAAATATGAATTATAGAATTCAAATTTTAATAATAATCTATGGTGAGAAATCAATGTAACATATAGGAAAATTTTCCCAACATGTCACCAATGAATCTCCTCCTTGTTTGGGCTAGTGTTTTCCAACCTTAGGGGGTTTTCCCTATCCATTCACACATAGAAATTAACTTGTATATATGTGTAATATACATGTAAAACAAAAAACAAAAAAGAATCACTGGCATGTAGTCAAGCATCCAAAGAGGTTGCAAGAATGCTTTGAAATAAAATGGCAGAAATTATGTCTTGCATTAGCTTAAGAATGATAAAGAGAAAAGAAATACGAAAGCGCTATAAGTGGTAAATATTACAAAAATAAAGGTTTAATGAACATTAAAAATGTTAAGTCCTATATAATCCCCATGTTAACCTTAAAAACCCTTATTAGACACTACATATGTCTACTGTTATATTGTTATGTGGTGTAGAACCTTTCATGGTCCAAGTCTATGTTAATCGTTCTCCTTGTCTTCGATATATACACTAAGGATACCTAGTCTTAGGATCATAAAATATTATTTTATACATTGTATTCACTGTAAAAGGAGATGTCCCTTCGAAAGGGATTGTATTGTTGATTTATTATCATTTTTAAGACAAGGTTCTATTGAGGCCTCAATAAATCCCTTCAATTTTTCTCAAAAAAAAAGGGGATCTTATATCAATTTTGAAAATATTTCTTTGGTTTACGTTTAGTTTCCACTTTTATGTTCATTTTTTTTCACTTTTAATATTTCCATCATCTTTTTCTCATTGATACTTTTATGGTGATATAAACTTTTTCACATTTCGACTCTCAAATCCAAAATTATAATCTTTCAAAATTTTGCTTTTTTCTCATTTGTGAGGGGAACATGATGTGACAAAAAAGCTTGGAAAAATCTTGGAAAAAGCTTTTGGTTTCTTTCCAAGTCTAGTTTTTTGTGTTTCCTCTAAATCTTGGAAAAATATAGTTTTTTGTTTCCTTTGAATCTTGGAAAAATCTAGTTTTTTTTGTTTCTTTTGAACCTTGGAAATGAACCCAATGGCATGAAGATAAAGGGAGGTTATCTAGTTTTATTATAATATTTTATTTTATTCCACCTCACTCTCTACGAAGTCAAAATATTGATCACACATGACTTCACTATAACTTCAATTTTATTTTAACAGAAACTATGATGACCTAAAAAATAATATAAACGCTTGAAATTCACTTTTCTCCATGAAAGTGGGATAAATAATTTTGATTTTAAATTAACAACCTTAATGCATCCACAAATTTGATTCATGGTTAATGATTCTTCACTTATGAAGTCCATATCTCACACTACAAAGCACCAAATCAAGCTTATGACATCTTGTTGAAAAGCTAAAACCAAAGAAAACAATTTACGAATTTAGCTTATTAAAATATATAAGCTAAATGCTTGAAAATTTGAATAGAAAAAGGGCCACAAAATCATAACAAACCATGCTCATTGAATTTATTTTTAGGCATGAAATTTATTACCAAAACCTTTTGCTATTTGAATCTCATTAAAATTCTATCTATGTCAAAAATACAATGCTATAAATGTTAGTTATGGTATCTTACTCTCATGGATGGGTACACAATTTGGGTATGTTCTCTGGCATTTGTCTTGTATTCTATGTATGGGGGTTGGGTTTTATTTCATGGCTTCTTGTTTCTTTTGTTGGTTAGTATGTGAGGAGATTATTTGAGAGAGTATCTGTTTGGTTGCCTTCTGTGTTTTTTTCTTCGAAGGCTCGGGGAGCCATGGATTTATGTAGGGAAAATTGTAGGGGCTAATATTCACAGGTGGACTAATATTCCATGCTTTTTCCAAAAAAATATTCTCCAATTTCCATTTTTCTAAAAATGAATTTGCCCAAATTTTATGGTATAAAATTATTTTACCTTAAAAATCACTAATTTTATATATTGTTTAATATAAAATAATTATAAATCTAATTTTTTTTACAAAATTATCATCAAGCATTTTAAAATTTGGATATTAGGGACTAGTAAGATTCACCAAAGTTACTAAACTTTAAGATAAACTCCCATCCTTATAATTTTCGCAAACCTTATCAGTACATCCATATCATATTCGGTGGAAATTATTTGTTTTATTTGTTAGCTGCTCATAATTATGTGAATTTATTTTATGTTATACCTTAAGGTGTTATTCCCAGGTCACATTCTAGGTTTGTCATCTCACCACCTTCATTTTGTTAGGTTTTGATGGTTTTTATCTCTGCGTGTCATTTCTTTACCGTGGCCAAAGAAATCCTAGTATGGAAGACCTTCGTTTAGAAGAGGCACCATGACGGGTGAGGCTTGGGGCCAAAGCTCTCGTGCAAGGCTTCGAAATTATAGAAGTGATCCCCATCCATGTCCTACTCGAGGTCATGGTCGTAGAACTACATCTGGGCTCATTCATGAAGTGGCTCAAGCATACCAGACTGATACTCAATCACACATCCACTAGCTTATTTCCGGGTTGAAAGATGAACTAAACCGACATGAAGCGAAAGAAAAATTGTATGTTGAGGAATGGTTGGAGTTGGTACCAGACCTTGGGCATACCAAAGGCCATTTCTCCCAGTAAAAATAGAGTTTCTACTTGTATTGGCTCATGAAAAACATTGTAGCAAGAGATCTGTCAACTCCTGCAATTTCTGTAGCCAAGCCGGACCTATTCTTCCAAAAATTCATAAAGAATTCCATCTCATTCAATTTCAGATTCAAAATCAGAACGCTCTCCTCAGCCGTATTGAAAAGCATATCCTGTGCCTCCCTCAAACGGAATTACTTGGCTTGAGCGTGAAAGATCCATCTCCTATAGACTCTTTTGATGATTAGTAGTTTATCTAGTCTAATATGTTTTTCTACTTTTGTTAAGTAAAAATGTTGGATATGAAGACTTTGATACTATGTTGTAGATATTTAGATATTAGATGGGGTAAGGACACATAAACATATTTAATTCTAAAAGGGAGTCTTAAATTATTTTGTTTTTAGATGACTTATAATGCGGTATGGTGGCCAACAGATTTGGTTTCCCATCGGTTAGATTGAGGCCACCATACCATCTTATCAAGGATGTAATCTTCCTTTTTTGATAAATGAATGAATGAGGTTGTGCCGAGCTTTAAAAAAGAAAAAAGCAAAAACACTTTTATTCAGCCTTATAACACTTGTGATTCTCTATGGTTGTGAGATTTAGGGTAAAAGATTATTCCCAGAAACTCTGAACATAATTGAACAAATAAAAAATAATACACATCTTACATCTAAAAAAAAAAAATACTCTATACCTCATTCTATTGGTAGAAGCTTATATACTTTCCAATGAATGAATGTAAATCTTTAAAATGATTATCTTATATAAGCACTAGACAAGATTCATATTATTGTTTTGCAATTTCACTTGAACATATTTAGTGAAATATATAAGACATAAAATATAATCTTCTATAATGATGAAGAAATATCGAAATTCAAAATTAAGAGTAAAGTCCCTAAATTTATAATAAAACTAAATATATACCAAAAACAAAAAAATATATATCTTTCATTTTATTTTAACTTAATATTCTTTATACAACAATTTTATATGTTCTTATGTTTATTTGCAATTAAAATTTATTTTGTGCAATCATAAAACAATACTACCAAAGTAAACCTAAAAAATGGTATTGTGAATCTAAATTCCTATTGATCTAAATTCCTATTGCAACAAACACTTAAAATAAATAACTTATGATTTTAATTTTCTATGGTGATATTTATTTGTTTTTATTTTTCATATTTTATAAGATAAATTTAGCTTCAAAAATATTTGAAAAACATCATATCATTATTAATATTAAAATATTTAATAAATTCTAATAAATTAACAATTTATTTTATTATTAATATAAATTATTTAACATTGATAATTTTAATTTTTATATAAAAATAATTAATTTTAAATTTTATATCAAACATCTCTTCATTAATTAAATAATTTAAATTTATTTTATTAATCAATAATATTTAACATTTAAACTTACCCATCAAGTTTTGATATTTCATTTCATCCCATTAATATTGACATTATATTTCAAGGTTGTTTAGTTAGTTTTATTTACATAGTTGTTAATTTTGTTCACATCTAACAAACACATGGTTATTTTGGTGCTGATGCAATTGTGTATAATATCACGAAGGAAATCATCTCAAAGAGTATTTATATGGAGGTGCCCATGGGAAAAGGTAGTCTTCTCTCAAGTTGCTGTTTGGGGTTTGAAATTAAGTCATTAATTCTTTAACCCTAATTAATATTCGTGCCACCTTCTATTTATTTCAGTATCTTAAATGTATATTTTTTTCGTTCATTTCATATAATTTGTTCATAACTGAAGGTAAGGAGATCAGCTATGAAGAATTGAATTTAAAAATATATTAATTTGATTATTAATTATTTTATTTTTATGAATTAATAAAATTAAATAAAAAATTTCAACAGGTGGTTTGTTTTTTTTTTAAAATTCTAGTTGCTGATAAGTTTTTTAAATTCTAGTATAGATTGGTTTTTCATCAAAATATAAGTACCGATAGAATGTTTTTCTATTACGAATTAGAAAAAAAAAACTGTTCTCAACTGTCTGGAAAATTATGCATATGGTACCGAATCATTTTACACTCCATGATTGACTCTTAGCTGTTAGCAGAGGAGTTATCAGTGCACCAGTCTATCTCAAAGAACCAACAAATTTAACCCTGTCTGAACAGCACAACACATATATGTGTAAACGAGTAGGGCGGTATGTAGGTTAAATTGTGTCTCGGCTGAGCGGCAATTGACGAAAGAAATTTACACCAGTGTGCTCCAGTGATTTGGTCTCTAAACAGTACTTGTCTGGTCCTTGCACGTCCAGGAATTGTAGGCAATCGGCATCGGGGTTAACCGAACCTACTCTGAACCCCGCGGCACTGCTGCAATACGAATCTGCCGGATTTCCCGTGTCAACTCTTTCAAGGTTCACGTTGTCGAGAATGATATTGTTGCAAGGAACAGTGTCGCTGCATGCAAACTTTATTGCCTCGCGAGTGTGTGAGGTTCCCATTACGTTCATGTAAACAACCTCGCTAACTCTCACAGCAGAAGTCTGCCACAGCGCGGAGAAAATTTTAAGAGTTAAATTTGGCAGATGTTCTATTTTTTTCATGAAATTATTATTTAAAAAAATATTAACGTACGTTTTATAAAATAAAACTAAATTATTTTCCCTTCACTATAAAATCTTAAGAAGTTTTCTTCATGATTTTATCATGTCTATTATTTTCCAATAGAATAAAGATAACTATCTCAATTTCATCATGTCTAAGAAGCTAGGTAATTCAATAGTAAAAGCAAATATTAACTAAATTAGAAATTAAAATATTAATGTGGTTATTT